>JAULAV010004415.1:0-58498 GCA_030789695.1 Scilla litardierei
CAGTTTGCCTCTTGCTGCTAGATAAGAAACCAATGCGAAGAAGAAGAATGCCGCTTGCCTCTTGCTGCGAGATGCTTCTTGCTCCAAGGGCTAAGGCGAGAAGAATGCGAAGGCAAGAAGAGCTCAGGCGAGAAGAGCTCAGGGGATGGAAGAAGTTAGCTCAGGCGAGAAATGAAAACAGTTCAGATCCGTGCCTGCGAGATGAGTTGAAGCTCTTAAAAAATGGTGAACTGAGGTTTGAAATGAAAACAGTTCAGATCCTTGCCTGCGAGATGAACTGGAGTGAAGCTCTTCCAGGCGAGATGACCCTTTTGCCTGCGAGAGGAAGCGCGACCCTCTTGACTGCGAGATGAACTGGCGTTGTAGATGAGCTGGAGTGAAGCTCTTCCAGGCGAGATGACCCTCTTACCGGCGAGATGAAGCGCGACCCTCTTGACTGCGAGATGAACTGGCGTTGTTTTTTTTGATACATGCGTTAACTGGCGAGAGTTCTATTTTAGGGATGAACTGGAGAAGAGCAAGTGACGCCTCGTTCCCCGTTCCACTTTCTTGGAGAAGAGCAAGTGACGCCTCGTTTCCCTGCGAATTGAGATCTTTGCTCTTCCCCAGAAAGCTTTTGTAAACTTTTTTTATTTTTTCAAAGCGTGTTGATGTCTGTATCCAAAAAAAGTTGGACCCACAAATATCAAAAGTATGTTTAAAGTTTAATCCCAGCCATTCATTCCCCAAGATTAAATCCTGACCATCTTTCTATCAACCCCTTTGTCCGAGTCAGCTTGTCCTAGTCAGCCCTAGGATTCAAAAATCGCTGTCAAATGTATAATATATATATATATATATATATATATATATATATATATATATATATATATATATATATATATAGTACGCTTCAATTCGCATGTGTCGGGACTCTACCAATAGGACTAGGATAACCCATTTAGCTTATGCTCTGATTTGCGAGAAAAACTTTCTTTTGCCCAAGTGTTTAGATTTTGACTTCATTTTTGTTTTACTTGGTACAAATCCCCTCGTCGTGTACCGTTCTCCCACTTGGGAGAGTACACAAATATATAGCCCGAAAATCCAAAAATCCAAAAAAAAGAGAGAAAAGAAAAAAATCCAAAAAGAAAAAAAAGAGAAGAAAAAAATTGTATAGCCAAAAATTCAAAAAAAATAATACAAATACCCAAAACCCAAAAAAATTCCCGTGTGAATATTATTCCTCCACCGTGAATAGAGGGAAGGCGAGAATTTGCACCGAGTGTTCTACTCCACACATTCTCAACCTCCTTCGTTTTCGAACACACTTGGCATGGAAACTTTCTAGCGATTATCTAAGCTATAGTGTGGTGATTTTATAGTCCTTAGCAGTCGAGTACTCGACACATGATACGCTTCAATTCTTAATCTATTCTCATGCATGCTTGAGCTATTATTTACCGCTTGTTCGAATTGAATCGATATTTGGGTCACTCCTTGGGTATGTGTATATGGAGCTTTATTGCACAACTTAGATAGTAACACCGTCTGCTAGCTCACAACCACACTCACTAGCGCTTCACTGCGTGGGCCCACGACACTTGTATGGACTCACATTCCTTGGTTTAGTGACGTGTTTTATCGCATGCTTGCTTAGTGTGGCGCATTTGATTTTATTGGCTCTGACGGACGATCAGGATTTTGTTTTCTCTTTCTGTTTCTCTCTCTATTTTCCCTCCGAGCTCCTACTCTCACTCGTCTTCCTCGAGGACGAGGAAGGGTTCAGCTTGGGGGATTTTGACGTGCATTTATATTTTATATATTCACGCACGTCTTCTTAGTGATTTTCCGTTGTTTTCCGTCGTTCTGTACCCTTTCTTTTGTGTTTTTTTGTATCTTTTCACTTTCTCCGTGTTTTTGTGTAAATCCAGGAGATTGCCAGTGTTGGGGATGTATAAAGAAGATATCATGAGTCCCCGGGGCAACGGGAGGAGTCACGCACGATCCAGAGGGCCAAACGTCGAAGAATACGAAGTTTCAGCCCTCAACCGATCGGGTGGACAGAGCCACCTGATCGATTGATGCACGCGTATCCGACCCGGACAGGAGCTGAAGTGAAGAGCAGCTCACCGATCGGTTCAGTGATCGGGTGAAATCGATAGAGCTCTCTGTCTTTTTGGGCTTAATTCCAACCGATCGGGTGACATCTCACCCCGATCGGTTCATCTGTAGCCGCATTCCTCCAATTCACAAACCGATGGCGCCAATCGCTCAGCTCAGCGGCTGGTTGATGCTTCGGAAACCCGATGGCCAAAGCGACTAGCAGCTCACCTGATCGATTGATGCTTCAACCGATCGGGTGACCTCATTTTCTATATATAGTGACCTAGGGTTTCCAAAACGCAGATCCCCACTGTTTTTCTGTCTTTTTGGGATTTGTGACGGCTGGAATTTCATTTTATCTTGTAAGTGTTCTGATCATTCTGTAACTTTGATACATTGTTCTTAATACTATTAGCTTCTCTTTTCTATTGCTTGATTATGATTTCTATGGTTGAATTCCGTTTAGATGATATTTTCGCCATGAATTGTAAGTAGTTCCCCAATCTGGGATTTTGGTGGAAACCCCTTCATGGGTTCTCCCTAGAACCGCGGGACGTTTTATTGTCATTGACAGGAGAGAGACCGCCTCTGACCGTCGGGCCAAGGGGAAATAAACTGGCGTTTGATCCCCTAGCCACAGCTCACACCCCTAGCGTAGACATTGAATCCTAGCGCGTGGGAACGGCAGGATGAAATGTTGGGAGTAATTGTTGCGAGCTTAGTGCTCTCGGAGTCGGTCGGTGTTAATGGACATGGAAATACCCACCGACCGAACCCAGGTAGTCCTAGCGTATCATCCTGGGCACCGACCGGAATATCGGACCCATGGGACGCAGGTATCACTATTAGACAACGTCTCACCACTAAACCCTAAAATCCAATTGTAATCCTAACCGTCTGTCATAATAGAGATGGCACATGATAGGGTGGAAAACAAAGTTCTAGGTTCCTTTTTATATAGTACATCCTTCGTATTTCCATTCGTGACAACCTACCGATCGTTCGGGCTAGCTCACCCATCGGGTGAACTGGTTCCTTCTTGACGACAAGCACAATACACGCCTCCCTGAGTTCGACCCCCAAGCCACACTACAACACCGTGCACTTGTGGTTATAAATATTTAAATATGGTATCCCCGATCTCACTGCATATATTGCTAAATCTAGGGGACGTCAGTGAGGCGGGACCTCCTTCCCCAATTTGAAGACGAAGCGGCCGCACAGTGAAGGCAGATCGACGAAGGAGAGGCAGCCACTTTGCAAAAGCGGTTCGATGAGGAGGAGGAGGCTGCTTATCAAAGGCGACTGGATGAGAAAGCAGTCATTCGACAGCGTCGACTCATTGATGTCGCGAGGGAGAGGCCTCATGAGGGGAGCCAAGGAGTCCCTCAAGCGTCGGCCTTGATTATACAGGAGAGCCCCAAGCTGGATCATGCTGCTGAAAGCTAACGTCACAGGAGGTCACCGAGCTCGAGACAGGGAGGGCGCACCCACCGTAGCATAAGTCCCCCGGTCGGGGCGCCACTCTCCTAGGCGTAACGACTGGTGACGAGGGCACCGCGACTGAAGCCTGACCCCATGGAGGCGACAGAGGAACGGCTCTGAGCACCAAGGTGGCTCATCCGGTGATTCCAATCAGCAGCGAGAATACCAAGGTGGCAGGGACGCCTCCCAAAGGTCGCCAACACCACCCCCTAACCCCGAAGAAGCCAACCCGCTGACCCGAAGGGTGATCTCAATCCCGGTATCCCATAGGTTCAAGCTACCTCAGTTTGACTGTATGATGGTTCGGTAATCCCCTGGAGCATGTGCAGTGATACCGGGGAGTGGTGGAGATCCACAGAGTGGACGACGCCATCCTCTGCTGATCTTTCCAGACGATCTTGAAGAATTCGACGGTGGAGTAGTACAACGGTCTGTCCGACCACTCTATTGATTCATTCGGCGACTTTTTCTGCAAGTTCTATTAGCAGTTCTTGTCAGGACAAAGAAGGAGGAAGGCGTCAGACTATCTGTTCACGGTGGTCCAAAAAGAGGGGGAGAGCATCCGCAAAATCCTGCAGCACTTCAACGAGGAGAGACTCAACATGACGAGCTGCAGAGATGAGCTCGTCATGGCGGCCTTCAAGAAAGGTCTTGCGAATTAGAGTCTGCTCAAGTCGCTTCCCCACGATCCCCCTGCCAACCTCGATGCCCTTTTTGCTCGGGTGGAGAAGTTCATGCTAAGCCAGGAGGCTTTGGGGATGATGACGGAGGCCACACCAGCCAAAGCCCCCCGTGTTGAAGCAAGGCCCAGTGACCGGCCGAGACAGGATGATTGCCCCCAATGGTGTGACCAGGACCGCCCTAGAGGGCATGATCAAGAGTGCCCCAGAGGGCGCGACCAGGGAGGCCCTTGACGGCAAGAGCGTCCCAGGCCGCTGAGGGGGTTCCTCGCCCCCATGAACCCCGCTCCGAGAGGTAGACCCAAAAGAGTGTAGGAGGTCATCTACACGAGACTCAATGCCCCCCCTGGCGGAGGTGATGACGACGGCCATGGAGAACGGGATTCTTAGAGACGCACCGCCAGAGATGAGGTCAAAGCACACCACAAGAAATTTGCAAAAGTACCGTCGATATCACCGGGACCACAACCATGATACCGACGAGTGCTACGCACTGAAGAAGGATAAAGAGCGACAGATCCAGGGCAGGCATCTCCGGAGATTCGTCGACCAGGGAAGACCGGGCCGCGATAGAGGAGCAACCTCAGAAGCCGATCGATCGACCCACAATGTAGAATAAGTGGCCCACCCTGTGCCTGAGATGATCATGCACATAAATGTAAGCTACGGTGGGCCGGCCCAGGGCATTACTTCAACGTCGACAAGGAAGACTTATGCCCGACAGTTTATGATGGTGGGCGCTGATACAGGGCCAAAGTGAAGAAGGGTATCTCGTTCCCTATCTCCTTCTCTGATGATGACCTGGAAGGGATCGAACTGCCACCTGAGGATGCCATCGTCATCGAAGCTCTCATAGGGACAACTTTCATGAGCAGACTCCTAGTCAACACATGCAGCTCATGCGACATCCTGTTCTTGTCTACGATCCAGAAGATGTGACTAAAGGAGGCAGAGCTGAAGCCATGCTTGGGCCCAATTGTCAGCTTCACTGGCCATTCGATGCCTATTGTCAGAGTGATCACCCTGCCCGTCACCCTGGGGGAGAGGCCGAAGGCCGTCACTCGAATGATGCAGTTTGTCATTATCGACGTCGCCTCAGCATACAGCGACATCATTGGGCAGCCTTACATGACCGCCATTGAAGCTCTCCCCTCGATGCTACATCAAATGGTGAAATTCTAGACTCTACATGGTGTTGGACAGGTGCGGGGATGCCAGAAGCTCTCACGAAGCTGCTACGTCAGCTCCACCAAACATAAGAAGGTCAAGCAAAGCCCGTCAATTGACCTCCTTGACAATCGGAAGGACTTCTCTCATCAACGACCAGCTCTGGTGGAGGAAGTAGAGGAGGTGCCAGTGGCGGTGGAAGCAGACAAGACTATGTCTATTGGCACGAAGCTGTCCGCGGAGCTGAAGGCGGGGCTAGTCAACCTCCTTAGGGCGAAAGCGGATATTTTCACATGGTCGCCCTCGAACATGCCTGGAGTTGACCCTATGTTGATCGCCCATGAGATACACATCAACTCGGAAGCCCGCCCAGTTCGACAGAAGAAGTATAACACATGCAAAGAAAAGATGCGGACAGCGGGTGAGGAGGTAGAGCAGCTCCTTGAGGCCGGATTCATTAGAGAGGTGAGCTACCCTGATTGGCTCACCAATGTAGTGATGGTGAAGAGACCCAGCGGCAAATGGCAAATGTGTGTGGACTTTACCGACCACCTGGTAGACAACGCCTCTGGGTACCCTAAAGATAGCTTCCCGCTGCCGAGGATCGACCACCTGGTAGACAACGCCTTTGGGTATGAGCTGCTGACCTTCATAGATGCCTTCTCAGGCTACAATCAAATCCAAATGGTGACCCACGATGAGGAGAAGACGTCGTTCATCACTGACTGGGGAACGTTCTGCTACACACCAAGATGCCATTTGGACTCAAGAACGCCGGAGCGACTTATCAACGGATGGTAAACAAAATCTTTCACCCCAGGTCGGCAGGAATCTCGAAGTATACATCGATGACATGCTGGTCAAATCAAAGAAGGCCAAGGATCATCTCACCGACCTTGAGGAGACCTTCCAGAAAGTGCGACGCTACAACCTGCTGCTAAACACAGCAAAGTACATATTCGACATCCAGTCTGGGAAGTTCCTCGGCTTCATGATCACCAAGCAAGGAATCGAGGTCAACCTCGACAAGATATCTACTCTCGTCAACATGGGCGAGCAAAGGACCATCAGAGACTTGCAGAAACTGAACGATCGAATCGTCACACTGGGAAGTTCTTGTCGAAGTCCGCCGAGAGTTCCCTCACATTCTTCAAGATTCTACGGAAGGCCCTCAGTGAGAGGAATGGAATAAGGAAGGAGGTCGAGTGAGACGACTCATGTGCCCAAGCCGTTGGCAAACTGAAAGCCTATCAACAGAGCCCGCCGCTGCTCGCAAAGCTGGAGGAAGAAGACCGGCTTGGCCTCTATCTCGCCACCACTGAAGAAGCCATCAACTCAGTCCTGGTTAAAGAGGACGGGGGAATCTAGTGGCCGGTCTACTATGCCAGTAGGGTGCTCCAGGAGGCAGAGACCTGCTACAGCCACATCGAGAAGTTCGCTTACTACCTAACTCTGATGGCGAGAAAGCTCCGACCCTACTTCCAGGCGCACTCCATTGTTGTCTACACCAACTCGCCACTTGAAAAGAATTTGAGGAGGCTGGAGAGATCGGGGCAAATGCTAAATTGGAGCGTCGAGCTCAGCTAGTTCGACAGTATCTACAAGCCCAGGGCGACAATCAAAGGTCAGGCACTGGCAGACTTCATGGTGGAGTGCACTGTCGAAGAGATTGGTGAAGCAACGCCCGAAGATCGGCCGGATACACAACATCGGCAACTCGCCAACGAGAATTCTTCATCAACATCCACCCATTTCGAAGGCAAGCTGTGGGTCGTCCATGTCGATGGATCGGCCATGGGCTTGGGAAACGGAGACGACATTGTAATAGAGACCCCGGAGGGAAGCCTATTGGAGTACGCACTCCGCTTCAATTTCTTGGCAACCAACAACATGGCGGAGTATGAGGCTGCCTGACGTGCGTTTATATTTCATATATTTGTGCACGTTTTCTTCCGTGTTTCTCCGTATTTTCCGCCGTCTTTTATTCGTTTTATCGTGTTTTCTTGTATTTTCTTGTTTTCTTTCACTTTTCCATGTTTTTTGTATATTTACAGGAATTTACAGCATTTGGGACATAAAACGACGATATTCTGAGTCCCCGGAGCAACGGGAGGAGTCACGCGTGATCCAGGGGGTCAAACGACCAAGATTGCCACTTTTCAGCCCCCACCCGATCGGTTGGACACAGCCAACCGATCGGGAGATGCATGCGTGTCCGACCCGGACTGAAGCTGGAGCGAAGCGCAAGGTCAACCGATCGGTTCGCCGACCGGTTCATCCCAACAGAGTTCTCAGGAAAATGGAGTTGAATTCCAACCGATCGGGTGACCTTCACCCGATCGGTTCATCTGTAGCCGATTCCTCCGAAGGACGACCCGATCACGCCACCCGCTCTCCTCTGCGCCCGGTTGATGCTCCCGAAGGCGACGGCCGAAGCAACAAGCCGCTCACCCGATCGGTTGACATTTCAACCAATCGGGTGGCCTTTTCGTCCCCTTTCACACACCGCTGCTCATTCATTGAAGATCTGCTATCATTCCAGAAGGATTTTGAGTGATCTCTTATTTTTCTAGCGTCGGCATCGTCGTTAGCTTTCCAACGATAGGTCGCATGCCCAAATCCGATTTTTCTAAATTTTTCTGGAATTTTCTGAGCGCAGCTATGTGCTGAAACTGGCTGCAGTCTGGAATTTCATTTCACCCGATCGGTTGACTTGTCAACCGACCGGGTGAGATCTGTTTCTGCGAATCTGAGCTCTCTGTTTATTCCACCCGATCGGGTGAGTTTTCACCCGATCGGGTGGGCCTTTTTTGACAGTTCTGAACCCGACCCAAGAGGGTTTTTGAGGGGTTTATAAATAGAGGTTGGGGGCACGACTTGGGGGGATTCTCCTCTAGTTTTTAGGGCTTTTTCAGCCCCTTTGTTGGGAGGCTTAGGGTAGATTAGATTAGGTCTTTGCTAAATAAATCTTGTACCGGATTGTTGGATTCGAATCAAGATAAGTATTTTTCTTCTCTCATTTTCTATTGTATTGTGTTGTTTTCATTTTGCTCAATGGTGAATGTTTGTATGTTATTTGTTTTGCTTGTTTTTATGTTTCTCACCATGGAGTAGTGTTGATGAACCCTGATACGGGTTAGGATAGGATTGATGCTTGGGTTGTTTCATTTGACTTGGTTGCATGTCATGTGTTCGATGAAATGCGTCAATGGGGATTTCTAGCAATCTGGGTCCAATTCGTACGACGACACACTAGTTGTGTTGGGGGTTGGGGTCCGGTGCTTGTCCAGTCAAGATCCGCTTCGATGTATTGCTAGAAATCACATTCGACCTATTTGGCCATTAGGGTTACGCGGGGGTGTTTCATTGTCATTGGCGGGAGAAAGACCGCCTCTGACCGTCGGACCAAGGGGGAATAAACTTGGCGGTTGACTCCCTAGCCATAGCTCACGCCCCGAGCGTTGACATCGATTCCTCGCACGCGGAAGTGGCTTGGACGAAGTGTTGGGAGATATCATTGTGGCCTTAATGCTCCCGGTTGTGGAAGGTGTTAATGGACATGGGAATGCCCACCGTCCGGAACCGGGTAGGCCTAGCGTGCTTGGCACCGACCGGAATATCGGGCCATGGACGCTAGGTACCACCTTTTGGGGTAATGTCTCACCCTGGGTCAAGTCAAATGCCAAGTGTCATGAGTGCTCTAGCCCGTGTTAGCGGGGATTCATTTCGTGTCTTTTTATGTCTTCTCTTTATTTCTACACTTCCACCCACATTATCCGCGTGGCTAGCACACAACCTAGGCGAGGCTAGTAGCCATTCAAGCCATCCACCTCCCTGAGTTCGATAAACCCGCACCCTACACTAACCGCGCACTTGCGGTAAAACGACACCGCGCTCATACCGTAAACGGGGCGCCGGTCAAGTTTTTGGCGCCGTTGCCGGGGAGGCGTTCGGTTTGATATTAGCTTAGCTTGGGTTCGTTAGACTACGCATAAAAACACAAAAAATTTCTTTTTATTTTATTTTATTTTTATTTTTTTTAAAATATATTTAATAACCAAGAAAATTTTCCCCAACCATTATATTATCTTTTTGTTATTCTCTTGTACTATTGACGCTGCTCTCTAGTTTTCTTATTTTTGTTGTCCAGGTATCTTTGATATTACCATGTGGAGATCAAATTTCGATGCTCAGATGGGAGGATATGATCCTTATCCAGTTGTGGTTTGTGAGACTTGTGGGATGGCGGGGCACGTGTATTATGATTGCCCATTTACGCTTGAGAGCCTCCCCCCGCTCCAAGGTCAAACATTTTCCCACAACCTTAGCCCAAACACATCCCATCCATTTCCTCAACCTTATACCCCTCCACAAACACAAGAAGAATCAAGCCTCGTGTCTCTCCTTGAAAGTGCCATGTTTAACCAAGGCCAAATATTACAAAACTTGATGGTACCAATCACTGAGCCGACACCGAGGAGAGGGGATGAAGGAGAGGATATACCCACCTTCATGGTTGAGACCACCATGCCATCGGCCACCATAGACACATCTCATGCCGATGCCCCAATTTTCCCACACTACCACTTGGATGACGAAGCATTTTTTGATGATGATAGTGAGGATGGGGAGATTTCTCTAGGATCTGTGGGAGAGACTTTTCATCTTTATCTGGATACCCCATATGAGTCCTATGAGAGCACCGAGGAGACCACAGAGCTTATGCATACCGGCGAGGAGGATGTGCGTGAGAACGACGACACCACGACCACATACGAGTGGTCCGCTCCACATCCACCTCCACAGCCATCTCTGTCACAGCTTCCTCCTTGGTCGGTGGTCAACCATGAGGATGTCATTCAGGACATCGGGTAGATGGAGGAGCATGAGCATATCGTCGAGGAGGATGTGCATGAGGGCTTGGATATGATCGTCCACTTCATGGAGCCCGAGCCACATCTACCTCTACCGTCACGCTCCACTTCTTCTGCGGCTGAGCATCTACTTGAGCATATTGCCCCTATTCAGGGAGATTTTCATACTCACTCTCACTCCACATTTGAGTCTCGCTTTTCACGTCCTATTTCTTTAGACTCATATATATTTGACACACCATATCTCTCGCAGGACACATGATCGACTTCCCTTGAGGTATGCTGCGGTGTGTCACCACCTGGAGGGCCACTTCTCATGGAGAGCGGGGATTTGATCGTCGCTAGCACAGAGGATAGTATGCCATTTCCAGGGAGTGTTCGCCACATTTCATATATTTTACCATCATTTTTCGGCGACTATCTCTGGGATACATTTATTTTGGAAAATAATTTCTTGCCATGGACTAATGCACCTCGTCCTTTGCAGGTCACAGGTGGACACCTACGAGGGATGCTTGGAGGTGCATTGCTTGGGTCCATTGGCACACGTGGCACAGCGCTTCTAGCGGAGCCACAGAAGGAGCAGTTAGAGCAGCTACCTGCCCCACTTCAGATCTTGGATCCACCTATGCTCAGGTGTATCCTAATCCAGTAGTGTAAAAATTTACCGCTTTCTAGTTTAGGTTTGAATAATCTCGTCTCCTCTCATTAGCGAGGGGAGCGTATCTAGGATTTGCTTTTGCATCTTAATAACCCTTCATGTCGTGCCCTTCTATCATTTCACCCTCATCCTCTTACGAGGAGAATGAGCACACCGTCTATCCTGCATTTTGATTTCTTTCTTTTCTTTTCCGATCTTCCCCTTGCATATTTCTGCATCACATTGATCATATCATTTCGCTGGCATTGTCATGTTCAGCTTGGGGGAACTCGATTTGTGTGCATGTTTTTGCGTGTCGTTGTTGTGTGTCTGTGTCTAGGTGTTCTTTTGTCGTGATTTATATCTTTTATTTGAGTGTTTCTTTTTCTTTATTTTTTAGTTTTGCTCATGTGTTTTTCGTGTTTTTCTTTTTTGTGTCGGTGCGTAACTTCCCCCCATTTTCATTGCCCTCCCGTATTCACTACTATTGCATTGAGGACAATGCAAGTTTTAGTTTGGGGGAGTCGCACTTCGTGCGTCATTTGTCTCTTTTTCTTCGCTATTTGAGTCGTTTTTCTCCGCCCTTTTCTTTTTCTTTTTCTTTTCTTCTTTTTATCTCTTTCTCCTAGAGATGACCCCATATGATGAATTGCCACATGATCACGCACATACTTAGGATAGCTTCGATAATCACATTCACTAACCCTAGGAAGCCGAGTCCCTTTGCATTTCACGCTTCGTGGGTCCACTTTGCTTCTATGTGAGTCGTGTGTCATGTCTAGCTTATAGTGTGCTTCTACTTTGTGATGTTGATTTATATACCTACCCTTGGTTGACCCCTAGATTATCATGCTTCGATATTGAATATGCGGTATTTGCTTCTAATGTCTGCTTCTATATGCATGCTATATATATATATATATATATATATATATATATATATATATATATATATATATATATATATATATATATATATATATCGTATACTTCATTTCGCATGTGTCGGGATTCCACAATTAAGGACTAGGATAACCCATTTGGCCCATGCTCTAACTTGCGAGAAATATTTCCTTTGCCCAAGTGTTTAGATTCCGATTTCTTTTTTATTTTACTTGGTGCAAATCCCCTCGTCGTGTACCGTTCTCCCACTTGGGAGAGTACACATGTATATATCTCAATATCCAAAAATCCAAAAAAAGGAGAGAAAAGAAAAACCCAAAAAGAAGAGAAAAGAAAAGAAAGAAAAAAAATTGTATAGCCAAAAATCCAAAAAAATATACAAATACCCAAAACCCAAAAAAATTCCAGTGTGAATATCTTTTCCTACTTGCCGAGAATAAAGGGAAGGCGAGAATTTGCACCGAGTGTTCTACTCCACATCATCTCAACCCCATCGTTTTCGAAAACACTTGGCTTAGGAACTTTTTAGCTATTATCTAGGCTTTAGTGTGGTGATTTCCTTAACCCTAGTTGTGGAGCCCCTGATGCATGATATGTTTCGATTCTCTCTCTCTCTCTTCTCATGCATGTTTGAACTATATATTCACCGCTTTATTCAATTCGAATCGATATTTGGGTCATTTCCTAGATTTGTGTATATCGAGCTTTATCGCCCATCGTAGATAGTGACACGGACTGCTAGCACACGACCACACTCACTCGCGCTTCCCCGCGTGGGCCCACAGCATTTGTCTGGACTCGTATTCCTTAGTTTAGTGATGTGATTTGGTGTTTGCTTGCTTGGTGTGTCGTTTTTGACTTTGTTGGCCCTGACGGGCGATCTAGGATATAGAGTTTTCTTTTTCTCTCTTTCTCTCTATTTTCTCCCTCCGAGCTCCTACTCTCACTCGTCTTCCTCGAGGACGAGGAAGAGTTCAGCTTGGGGGATTTTGACGTGCGTTTATATTTCATATATTTGTGCACGTTTTCTTCCGTGTTTCTCCGTATTTTCCGCCGTCTTTTATTCGTTTTCTCGTGTTTTCTTGTATTTTCTTGTTTTCTTTCACTTTTCCATGTTTTTTGTATATTTGCAGGAATTTACAGCATTTGGGACATAAAACGACGATATTCTGAGTCCCCGGAGCAACGGGAGGAGTCACGCGTGATCCAGGGGGTCAAACGACCAAGATTGCCACTTTTCAGCCCCCACCCGATCGGTTGGACACAGCCAACCGATCGGGAGATGCATGCGTGTCCGACCCGGACTGAAGCTGGAGCAAAGCGCAAGGTCAACCGATCGGTTCGCCGACCGGTTCATCCCAACAGAGTTCTCGGGAAAATGGAGTTGAATTCCAACCGATCGGGTGACCTTCACCCGATCGGTTCATCTGTAGCCGATTCCTCCGAAGGACGACCCGATCACGCCACCCGCTCTCCTCTACGCCCGGTTGATGCTCACGAAGGCGACGGCCGAAGCAACAAGCCGCTCACCCGATCAGTTGACATTTCAACCAATCGGGTGGCCTTTTCGTCCCCTTTCGCGCACCGCTGCTCATTCATTGAAGATCTTCTATCATTCCAGAAGGATTTTGGGTGATCTCTTATTTTTCTAGCGTCGGCATCGTCGTTAGCTTTCCAACGATAGGTCGCATGCCCAAATCCGATTTTTCTAAATTTTTTTGGAATTTTCTGAGCGCAGCTATGTGCTGAAACTGGATGCAGTCTGGAATTTCATTTCACCCGATCGGTTGACTTGTCAACCGACCGGGTGAGATCTGTTTCTGCGAATCTGAGCTCTCTGTTTATTCCACCCGATCGGGTGAGTTTCCACCCGATCGGGTGGGCCTTTTTTGACAGTTTTGAACCCGACCCAAGAGGGTTTTTGAGGGGTTTATAAATAGAGGTTGGGGGCACGACTTGGGGGGATTCTCCTCTAGTTTTTAGGGCTTTTTCAGCCCCTTTATTGGGAGGCTTAGGGTAGATTAGATTAGGTCTTTGCTAAATAAATCTTGTACCGGATTGTTGGATTCGAATCAAGATAAGTATTTTTCTTCTCTCATTTTCTATTGTATTGTGTTGTTTTCATTTTGCTCAATGGTGAATGTTTGTATGTTATTTGTTTTGCTTGTTTTTATGTTTCTCACCATGGAGTAGTGTTGATGAACCCTAATACGGGTTAGGATAGGATTGATGCTTGGGTTGTTTCATTTGACTTGGTTGCATGTCATGTGTTCGATGAAATGCGTCAATGGGGATTTCTAGCAATCTGGGTCCAATTCGTACGACGACACACTAGTTGTGTTAGGGGTTGGGGTCCGGTGCTTGTCCAGTCAAGATCCGCTTCGATGTATTGCTAGAAATCACATTCGACCTATTTGGCCATTAGGGTTACGCGGGGGTGTTTCATTGTCATTGGCGGGAGAAAGACCGCCTCTGACCGTCGGGTCAAGGGGGAATAAACTTGGCGGTTGACTCCCTAGCCATAGCTCACGCCCCGAGCGTTGACATTGAGTCCTCGCACGCGGGAGCGGCTTGGACGAAGTGTTGGGAGATATCATTGTGGCCTTAATGCTCCCGGTTGTGGAAGGTGTTAATGGACATGGGAATGCCCACCGTCCGGAACCGGGTAGGCCTAGCGTGCTTGGCACCGACCGGAATATCGGGCCATGGACGCTAGGTACCACCTTTTGGGGCAATGTCTCACCCTGGGTCAAGTCAAATGCCAAGTGTCATGAGTGCTCTAGCCCGTGTTAGCGGGGATTCATTTCTTGTCTTTTTATTTCTTCTCTTTATTTCTACACTACCACCCACATTATCCGCGTGGCTAGCACACAACCTAGGCGAGGCTAGTAGCCATTCAAGCCATCCACCTCCCTGAGTTCGATAAACCCGCACCCTACACTAACCGTGCACTTGCGGTAAAACGACACCGCGCTCATACCGTAAACGGGGCGCCGGTCACTGCCCTCAATGGGCTAAAGCTCTGTCGAGAGCTTGGGGGACAAATGTACTGTTGATCAGCGACTCAAGGCTCGTCGTCCAGCAAATTGAAGGTAGCTCCGAAGCGAGTGAGGATCTGATGAAGCGATACTTGACGTGCGCCTGGGTCGAGCTCCTCAAATTCAAAAAGGCAATGGTCCAGCACCCTCTTCTTCGGCCGAGATTGGAAAAGCTATCTATATCAAGAACCTGCTGACATTAAGCATAGAGGAGGGCGAGCTGCTATGCATTGACCTAGAGCAATCATGGATGAGCCTGATCATCGCCTACCTGGAGATCAGAGCCCCACCAAAAGACATGCTGGAGGCGCGAAAGATTGAAAGATGGGCTTGACGTTCGTGATCTTCGGTGACGTGCTCTATCGAAAATGCCACGCGAGGTACGACGTCTTGCCCTATTTGAAATGCCTTGGGCCAAGAAGAACGGAGGAGATCGTTCGCGAGATACACAAAGGGCTCTGCAAGAATCACTACGGTGGCCACACCGTAGGGACAAATGTGCTATTGATCAGTGACTCAAGGCTCGTCGTCCAGCAAATTGAAGGTAGCTCCGAAGCGAGTGAGGATCTGATGAAGCGATACTTGACGTGCGCCTGGGTCGAGCTCCTCAAATTCAAAAAGGCAATGGTCCAGCACCCTCTTCTTCGGCCGAGATTGGAAAAGCTATCTATATCAAGAACCTGCTAACACCAAGCATAGAGGAGGGCGAGCTGGTATGCATCGACCTAGAGCAATCATGGATGAGCCTGATCATCGCCTACCTGGAGATCAGAGCCCCACCAGAAGACATGCTAGAGGCGCGAAAGATTGAAAGATGGGCTTGACGTTCGTGATCTTCGGCGACATGCTCTATCGAAAATGCCACGCGAGG
This sequence comes from Scilla litardierei, assembly GCA_030789695.1. Lineage (NCBI taxonomy): Eukaryota > Viridiplantae > Streptophyta > Magnoliopsida > Asparagales > Asparagaceae > Scilla > Scilla litardierei. Next base: position 15,744 of record JAULAV010004415.1, read on the forward strand.
TACAACGTCTTGCCCTATTTGAAATGCCTTGGGCCAAGAAGAACGGAGGAGATCGTTCGCGAGATACACGAAGGGCTCTACAAGAATCATTACGGTGGCCACACCCTGGTGCATAAGGCAATCCGGCAGGGCTACTATTGGTCGACCATGCTGAAGGATGCGACCAACTACGCCAAGCGATGCATGGAGTGCCAAAGATTCTTCAAACATACAACCGCTCTACCCCGCCAACCTGATTCTGACCCTTAGCCCTGTCACGTTTGCCAAATGGGGCCTCGACATCCTCAGACTGTTCCCAATGGCGACAGGAGGAAGGAAGTTTCTCGTCTTCACTGTCAACTACTTCACCAAATGGATCGAGGCGGAGCCACTGACGTGCATCACTTGGAAGGAAATGAAGAACTTCATCTAGAAGTCTATTATATGTCGTCCGTGTCGAGGGACCGTAGGGGGTGCCGGGCAGGGCTCTCGAACACCGACCGGGAGCTGCGGGGGAGAAAAGAAGCACCCTCATTCGGAGTTTGGGGGCCCGAAGAGAAGAAGAAGAAGACTGGGAGAGCAGGCTCTCGGTGGTGCCTGACACACCGATCGTCTCTGGGGCGATCCTCCCGGTGGTGGAGGTGGCCACATCTGCCCGCTATGCTGAGCAGACTCCGGTTAGCACGGGGGGTACCCTATTCATGCTCGAGGCCAGCCCGGAGGTCCCATCTGGAGGATCGGTCTTCACCGACCGAGAAGTGGCTGTCCAGCTGGCGCTGAGCTTCGTCCTTCCGAGGGATCGCTCTTTGTTGGATAGGGTCCCCTCCAATTGCTTGGTGGACTCCCTGGTGTGGCAGATCCAGCATGTCGGTCTTTTTCTTCCATCCAACTCCGTTTTGCTGTGATCTTTGCTTATCCCTTCTGTCCCGCAGGCTGCCACGATGGCCGCAGAGGCCCAGTGTCGCTCAGAGCGGATGGACAATCTAGAGGTAGCCCTGGCATAGGAACGCCTGAGGGCTGAGGCAGCTAAGAAGGCAGCCGACGATGCCCGTTCAGAGGCTTTTCGTTTGCGGCGTTGGGTCGACGAGCTCACCTCGGAGGTGAGGAGCTTGAGGGAGGCTCAGGCAGCCGTCGAGAGGTCTACTCAAGAGGCGGAGGAGGCGTTCCGTCGGGAGCGAAACGAGCTCTGGGCCGAGCTGGGCAACCTGCAGCAAGTGAACCCTGCTTGACTTGTTGAGGAGGTGGAGAGGGGTTACAAGGAGGTCCTGGCACCGAGGATTGTGGAATCCCTCCTGGGGGCGTTCCAGGCCTATGTGGACATCCTGGCCCTGAGGATCGTGGGGGCCTTTCGGGATGGGTTCCTGAGGTTCGAGGAGCGGGTTCGACAGACGCTTTCCTGTCCTTCGGCTGGTCCCGAGGAGCCCGTTTGATTGGGGCAAGGCAAGGCCCCCATGGATGCCTCTTCCCGGGCCCCAGCGCCATAGGCGATGTATCCCCGTTTTTGTCCCCCTCCATGTAAAAAAAGAACTTTTTTGAATGCAAGAGATAATTCCTTTATTTTACCTTTTTATGCACTGCTGTATTTTTGTCAAGTGTTTTCTGGGATTGTGCCTCTAACTCGGTGTTTCCCCCTTCCGCTGCTCACGCCAAGGTAGCTCGCTGGTTTGAGTAGCGGGAGGTTTTCTTTTTGTTGGCGGAGTCATTGGCCTATCGAGATGATCGGCCTGCTAGGGGGTGCACCCAGCCTTACAGTCGATCAAAATGATAAGCCTGCTGGGGAGTTACCCCCAGCCTCTCAGTTGACCGCTTTGATCGGCCCGCTGGAAGAGTTACCCCCAGCCTTATGGACGATCGGAGTGATCGACATGCTGGGGGAGTTGCCCCAGCCTTATGGACGATCCGAGTGATCGGCCTGCTGGGGGAGTTGCCCCCAGCCTTACAGACGATCGTAGTGATCTGCCTGCTTGGGGAGTTGCCCCCAGCCTTATGGTCGATTGCGGTGATCAGCTTACTGGAGGAGTTACCCTCAGCCTTACGGTCGATCGGAGTGACCGTCCTGCTAGGGGAGTTACCCCAGCCTTACGGTCGATCGGAGTGACTGGCCTGCTGGGGTAGTTGCCCCCATCCTAATGGAAGATTGTAGTAATCGGCCTGTTGGGGGAGTTGCCCCCAGCCTTACGGTCGATCGGAGGCATGCTGGGAGAGTTGCCCCCAGCCTTACGGTCGATTGTAGTGATAGGCCTGCTGGGGGAGTTGCCCCCTGCCTTACGGATGATCATAGTGATCAGCCTGCTGGGGGAGTTGCCCCTTAGCCTTACGGTCGATCGGAGTGACCGGTCTGCTGGGGGCGTTGCCCCCAGTCTTACAGTCGATCGAAGTGATCGGCCTGCTGGAGGAGTTGCATAAAGCCTTACGGTTGATCGTTGTGATTGGCCTGCTGGAGGAGTTGCCCCCAGCCTTACGATCGATCGGAGTGATCGTCCTGCTGGGGGAGTTGCCCCCAGCCTTACGGTTGATCGGAGTGATTGGCCTGTTGGGGGAGTTTCTCCCAGCCTTACGGTTGATCGTAGTGATCGACCTGCTGGGGGAGTTGCCCCCAGCCTTATGTCGATCGTTGTGATCGGCCTGCTAGGGGAGTTACCCCTGGCTTATGGTCGATCATGGTGATCGGCCTACTAGGGAAGCTGCCCCCATCCTTACGGGCGATCAGGGTGATCGGCCTGCTGGGGAGCTGCCCCCCAGCTTTATGGTCGATCGGGGTGATCGTCCTACTGGGAGAGCTGCCCCCAGCCTTACGGTCGATCGGGGTGATCAGCCTGCTGGGGGAGCTGTCCCAGCCTTACAGATGATCATTGTGATCGGCCTGCTGGGGAGTTGCTCCCAGCCTTACGGATATCGTAGTGATCAGCCTGCTGGGGAAGTTGCCCCCCCGCCTTATTGTCGATCAGAGTGATCGGCCTGCAGGGGGAGTCGCCCATAGCCTTATGGTCGATTGGAGTGATCGGCCTGCAGGAGGAGTCGCTCCCAGCCTTATGGTCGATCGGAGTGATCTGCCTGCAGGGGGAGTCGCTCCCAGCCTTATGGTCAATCGGAGTGATCGGCCTGCTGGGGGAGTTACCCACAGCCTTACAGACGATCGAAGTGATCGGCCTGCTGGAGGAGCTGGCCCCAGCCTTACGGGTGATCGTAGTGATCGGCCTACTGGGGGAGCTGCTCCCAGCCTTACGGTCGATCAAGGTGACCGGCCCGCTGGGAAAGTTGTCCCCAGCCTTACAAGCGATCATGAGGCCTGGTGTGGTGGAGCAGGAAGAAACATGGTTCCTCTGTGTGAACTTGCATTTCATTCTCCGAACCAGGAACACATTCAAAAGAAAAAAGCAGGGAAGATAATGGCGAGCTAGTCTCGCCTGGGGGAGGAGGTGCGGTTGATTGTCCCGCCTTCTCACTCGATGATGCACAGAGCGATCTGGATAACGTTCACCTTCTTTCCTTTATCCATCTGTTTGGACGTCCCTTCTCCGAGGGTTGTCTTTGGGGTGTTTCCAAAGTTCATCAGGTGTCTGCGACTAATCAGCTGGTCGATGTCTTTCTTCAGGTGCCAGCATTCGTTAGTGTCAAGGCCATTGTCCTTGTGGTACATGCAGTACTTTTCCTTGTCCATTCTACCGCCCTTCATCTTCGGGGGCGGCTTGCCGATGTGGCCTCTTTCGGAGCCTGCGTTAGGATGGTGTCATGGGTCGCATTCAGTCTGGGGGGTCGCGCTTCATCCTTGCGTTGCTTCCCCTTGCCTTCTTCTCCCGCTTGTGGTCTTCGGGCTCGTGGTGCTCGCTTTCGTCCCGTTTGGAGCCTTGCTTGGCTCCCGTGGGGAGACCTCCTTCCTCCGCTAGTAAAGCCTCCTCCGTCGACATGTAACGCTCCGCCTGAGCTATTACGTCAGCGAGGTCCTTCGCGGGCTCGTTGTGCAGCAATTTCTTTAGGCCACTGTGTCGGAGCCCTTTCTTTAGGGCCGTTTTCATGACCATCGCGAGGCAGCTCTCCACATTTAGTCTCTCTGCGTTGAAGCGTCACATGTAGCTCCTTAGGGATTCGCCCGGCCTCTAATCACATTGAATAGAAGCTCTGAGTCCGGCTCTATCTATTGGCCGGCCATGAATTGCTTGTAGAATTTCTGGGTGAGGTCCTGGAAGTTGTTGATGGACCTGTTGGGGAGGCTATTGTACCAATTCCTAGCAGACTTCCTAAGGGTGGAGTAGAAGCCGTGACAGAGCAGGGCATCTTCGCCCCCCTGAAACGCTATGACTCCTTCGTAGTCCATCACGTGATTTTCTGGGTCCCCCATGTCGTCGTATTTTTCTAAGGTCGGCACCTTGAACCTGGATGGTATCCGTGCATCGGTGATGCTCCTTGCTAACAGGCAGTGGTAACCCCTGGGGCCTCCCAGGTCTCTTTGTCCTGCTGGCGCTTCGACGCAGGGGCCGGGTTGCCCCAGTAGGTTGACAGGGGTTCGGGGAGAGTCCGCTCGACGGCCATCCCAACTGGGGATATGCGTTAGTCGTCGAGCGCTCCTCCTTTCATGGTGGCCCTCCTGACCTCTGCGCCTCCTCTGATGGGGGCTCCTGCTCCGACCCCGCCGATCCTCAACGGCTCGATGACTGGGAGACCGTCGACGCACTGAGCGAGGTCGCCGGGATGAGGCGCTGGTTGACTCGCCCCTTGTCCATTCAACCCTTCCATATGCCTCATCCTGGAGCAAGGTGGAGGTGAGGGATCATACCGGGACGAATTTTGGCATGATGAACCGCCATTCTGGGTTGGCAACTTCGTCGCCATGGTCGGCAACCATGGCCGAGCGTAGCGGGGGGCAGAGCTCCTGATGGTCGGGGATGGCCGCTGGGCCCTCGTCCGGGAGGCGTGGGTGGCCCGTGAGTTGTTGGATGGTTGCTGCTAGTGGTCATAAGTGAGCGTTAGTCTCTTGGACGAAGAGATAAAGTTGCTCTTGGGTCACCGAGCGTGAGTTGCTAGTACCCTTGGTGGTGTGGATGTGCCCGATTTCGACGTAGTCGCCCTCCCCTTGGATGGGGGGCATGCGTCCTATTCCATTGCAAGCTGATTCCATCTCGGTGGTGTGGTTGTTTGACATGGGTGTTTCTTCGTGCCCACAGATGGCGCCAGATGTTTCAGGGTGTTTTCTCATCACGGATTGGTTGACTGGAGGGCTGGAGGTCAACGCGATTATGCGGGGTGCACGCGGCCTTCGGGAGACGGGCGCGGCTGGTTTGGCTCGACGAAGAGCATGCGAATCTGAGCGTTGGCATGCCGAAGGGGATCCTTGGTGAGGCGACGACCTCCGTAGGGGTGGAGATGGACGGGCTCGGGGGCGAGCGCGTTCGACTTCGGATGGGTTGGGTGCCGAAGGGTAGCCTCGGCGTGGCTGGATCTACTTGACCTGAACAGACGAGAAAGCTTGTCAGTGGGTCGGATCTTAGTTCCGACCAAATCCCATCCGATGCCTAAGTCAGAACGGATCTGAAGGATGCTCGGTGGGATCGGTATGGCTCCCGGGGAGTCCGATACGCGAGTCCTCGGGTCGAGCTATGGAGGAGAATTATGAGGTGAAAGATTAGGTCATTTAAGAGGAATACCTCAGTGTCTTGGGTATCCAGGAAGTGTTCCTTTGTATGTTGTTCTTCGAGTCGCTTTATAACAGTCTTCCCTGGCCACGTCTCCTCGATGTCCCCCCTATTTCACCCCGATCCTCCGCCGCTTTGATGGCGCCTTCATGGGTCATGAAGGTGGGTGTAAAGGGGCCCCTCAATGGTCATTTAGGGGGTGTGCTTTAAGGGGAGTGGTTAACTCCTGCTGACGTGGGTCAGCTGTTGTGCCCGTTTTGGTCCGAGGCCGGCCTGACTCCGGGTCTTCGTGGGGGCCCCGTTCTCCCAGGCTTGTAGGCTCGTGACACGGGCTTGGGCCGTTTGGTCTTGGCCCATCCTGGGAGGGCCGTATCAGACTTGTACAGATTAGAGGGAGTTAAAGAAGAATTGTACTCTTTTTCCTTAGCTCTGGCTTTTTCCCATTGAATTTTCCATAGCGAAAGGTTTTAACGAGGCAAATCCCATTAACTCAGGATCCTGAAGCATCGACCTCTTGTGATACTTAAATGATGCTCAGAATATCGAAATATTCATGAGCAGCGTGTAGAAACTAAAGATCTAGACATGCGTTCTAGCCAAACAATACAGATCTAGATATATAACATGTGGAACCTTAAATCATTGCATACTCTGATTTAGCAGAAGCGTACCTTAGTCCATCGCTAATAATCTGAAAGAGATCCTGACGTTAACGCAACGGACGATCTTCCAGAATAGCACGAATCAACTGTTGGAGAACCCCTTTAGCTTTCTCCTGGTTTCTCTCCTAGCGACGGGACGTAGAAAATACGGCTCAACTTTGTTCGTGTATTCCAGGGACCATGACCGCTAATATTTATAGGCTAGCCTCCATAGCCCTAGGGTTTCCAACTCGGCCCATCAACGAGTTTAAGCCCAATAGTCTCTACACATAAAGGCCCCACAACCTGTTTAACTCATTTAGCCCATTTAATTAATTAAAACCAGATCACTAATATATTGGGCTTAATATGACAGCGTAGCACTTATATAATTATTTACCGCATATTAGCCCAACGTTGGATTAAGATCCAACTTGTTGGATAAGTTTCAACAATCTCCCACTTGGGCTATATGCTAAACCTTATAATTATATTTCATAGTGCATACAACCAAATAATATCTTAACTTACTGTCATTTCTTTAATGAGTCAAAAAACCAATCCGGTCCATCAATTATATTAGCAAGGGATCAAAGAGATCTTCGTTGCAGCAATTGCAGCTCGACCCATCAGTGGTCACCATGCTAATACAAAAGAATGACATGGATTATGAAGTGGATGTGTAGTATGGAAATTACATGTAATGTGATCTAACATGTCTATTTCCAACTGATCATCCTTAACCTTAGTGAGGTCATAAACAAACCAAAATCGGAGTGAAGCCGAACTGAAACCAAAAACTTTATTTCTGATCAAAAAATCACCTCAAGCTTAAGCTGGAGACTTAATTTTGTCTATCATATGAGCACCCAAAAGAACAAACTCCCACAAAAACTGAATGTTCTTAATGAATGACATCCATATGAGTAGCTAGCTCATAAAACCTTTTGGATGACATTTCCTTACTATAACGGATCCGTAATTACATGGTTTGTTCCGATGTGCTCATTAGATAATTATACACTCCTATTATTAATTAACAATATAGGAACTTGATCTCTGAATATCTAAACTTTGTCGAGTTCCTGTTGTTGCTGGAATATAAAACTGCAAACTTCATTGTCACTAAATAAACTGTGTGGTGTTCCAACACCATCCCTAATTTGCAGCATAGTGACAATATGCAGATATATTTCATGATTTGGGTGTCACATAATATGATATGAAATCTAAAGTCATGTCAGAAGAGACTATATAAAAGGGACCATTTAGATCTCTTCTAGTAGATGGCGTTGGACATAGAGTTTCCTACATTCTTTGCATCCAATAAATGATCAGAGTCAGTATACCAAAATGATCTCAAACCTTTTTAACTACTGATCCTTGAACATGTAACCCTTTTGTTCTCCATAAATACCGTAAGACACATTTGGCTGCTGTCAAATGGTCAACTCCTGAACTTAACAATCTACCCAACACACTTGTAATATATGCAATAACAAAACACATATAAAACTGAGCATACTTTAGACTCCCTTTTGGTGAGATATAAGGAATCTTCTAAAGTAGATTCTCGGGGCAATTAATGAGACTAAACTTGTCTCCCACAGAACTTAACATTCATTACCACATAGTATTATAGAAATTACATGCTCCCACAGAACTTAAGATATATAACATCATTAAACATCATCTCAAAACCGAACGAGGTGATCACTTAATGAAATTTAATATATCATTAACGATATTGAAATGCTCTACTAATGCCATTATAAACCTTACAGAGTCTTTCATAAAAACTGAATTGAAAGTCTCTTTACAATTAATGCATTCTTTTCCGTATAAAGTCTTTGAGTGATACGCTTTAAATCTTTTCTTAATACCCTTTTGAATTCCTTTTGATTATAAAAAAACTATTTACAATCAATAAGTTTCAAACCTTATGGCAATGAGAAAAGATTTTAAGTATTATTCAAAGACTTTCTTAATTAATGCATTAATCCATTTTAGAGATGTAAAACTTTTATGACCTGATGTAAGTCGAACTTCCATCATTCTAATGTCAACAGTAAAATTGTCATCTCTTTAATGGATTTTCCTGAATGGCAATTAGTGCCTGTAGGATGCTAGAGTTTGTCCTTATGAACAATTTCCCGAATGGAGGAATTGCAATATTATCTTGAATTTATTGTTGCTTGAATAATGTCAGGAATACCATCCCGAACAATGCCAACAACACCTGTAGGAATATAATCCTCTTCAAGAATAATGTCACTAACTAAATTTCCCCCCTCAAACTCAGCATCCTCAAATAGGTGTGCATTTCCTAATTCGTAAACTAACTTAACGGTGGGATTATGTAAAATCATACGAAATAATATCAACTTTAAAACTATTCAACAAAACTAAAAAATCATTAGCATTATGTCACATTTCTTTATTAGGCTTATAAAGCCTTACCTTAGTTGGACATCTCCAAACATGCAAGTGATTCATTTGTTGAAACTTTATTAAGGATATAAGCTGCAATCAAAATATAACTAAATTCTAAACTGTTAATTCTTTCATTACAACACATGTACTTAAATGCATGAATTCTAACATTTCCAAATAAATGAAGATTATAATGATCATTTAAAGAACTAGAATAAACTAATTTTGAATCAAGAGACAACCAAATTTTCCATTCATAATTGAACACTTATAACCAAATTTGTTCAAAATAGAAATGAAAATCCAAATTCCGTTAAAAACGGTACATAATAGTCTCATAAAATTCAAATACAATCCAGCCTTTAAAAGAGATAATCTAAATTTAATTTGCTTCTACTGGAACCATCTTGCCATTGCCCATATCGATGTATCTTTCACCATCATTTGGCTCTTGGCAGCTTAGGCAATCCTGCATAGACACAATGATGTGACTGGTTATATCAAAATCTTTCCATCACGTGTCTATAAGTACCAAAGGTTGCATGAAAAGAAATTAACTTAGAATCAAACCAAATTAAAGAAACATACCCTTTTTAGCACGCCAAGCGTGATAATTTGAGCAATTCTTCTTTACATGCCCTTCAGCTCTACAGAAGAAACAACCATGACCTTCTGAACTTTTCAGTTCTCTTTGTTGTTTCTTTTGAGAAGCTGTATCTGCAGCTTCAGTTTCCTTCTTCCTCTTGTTGAAGGTGGATGTCAGGAGAGGGCTTTCTGTCATTTCTGGCTCAAGCCTTTAATCTTCCTTTACACAGTTTGAGATGAGCTCATCCAGAGACCAAGTCTCATCCTTCAGATTGTAGCTCATCTTAAACTGGTTAAACTGAGATGGAAGAGATATCAAAACAAAATGCACCAGCAAAGCCTCAGAGAGGTCTAGCTCAAGTTCTTTCAACCTTAAAGCAATATTAGATATCTTTAATATGTGCTCCCTGATGTTTCCTTACCTTCATATTTCATTGAAGTTAGGTTTGTCAAGAGTGTATTAATCTCACCCTTTTCATTCTTGACAAACCTCTTTTCAAGCTCAATGAGGAACCATTTAGCAGTGGCAATTTTCTCTGAAATAGAGCCCCTGAGATATTCTGGAATGGCATTCTTTATAAGCATTAGGCACATGCGATTTGATCTCTTCCACTCTTCCATCTCCCTCTGTTCAACAGAGGTACTCTCATCAGTGAGTGGTGGAGGACTACGAGTCCTCAATGCCAGATCAAGATCCATGACTCCGAGGATTATCAAAAGATTCTCCTTCCATGCCTTAAAGTTAGTGCCATTAAGTACTGGAATAGATTTGAGGTTGGCAGAAAAATTTTCAGGAATAATAGCTGAAAAAGAGAACAAGAAAAACAACTTTAACATGTTCATATGAGTATTAAATAAAACAACAACAAAATCAAATTAATACTATTTTCCCATCTCAAGACATCCACCACTGGCCCAATATTTATCTTTGGATAATCTATTGACTAGTCACTGACATCTTGTTGTAGCAATCAGACAATGACAATAATAACATGCCAAAAATAAAACTTCCTTTGGGCCGAATTAAATTTGCATGCATTGAACTCACTAATCATCACCTTGTCTATTGCCACAGGTGCGCATGAAATGGTATAAAACGGTAATCTTCCTTTGGGCCGATTTAGCATTCTTACGAATTTCATTGGCACATTAAATTCCTTTTATATTTATGAAGTGAAATAATGCAAAACAACAGAGCCCACTTTGGCGAGATGATGATTACACGAAGTCATTTCAAAAAATATATACTTTTGCAAAATTTGAATCTATGTCGCAAATTAATACATGAATTTACACTTTAAGTGGAGATATTCAAGTCCACTTTTATTCAAAATCAAATTTTAAGGCAACCAAAATTTTCATACAAAAGTATGTATTGAACTTCTTATATTTCGAGATTAGAACTAATCTTCACAAGAAAACCCACTTTGGTGAGTTGATGATCCAGTCAATCTATATTCAAAATATATAATTAATTGTGCCAAAAAATTGAATTTGAAACTAAACTGAATTTAACACAAAATGATTTCATTAAGTGACTATATATAAGAACCTTTTATTCCACCTTTCGAATCATTTATATTGAGTTAAATAAAATCCATAGTTTCAACACAAATTTTCTTCTTATAAATGGGGTATATAGGTGTACTAATGTGTATATGAACATACATAGAAAGATATATATATAAATATACACCCTATCCCATTTTATATATAACTTTAAAATGTGTCAAAATTCCTTAAGGCCATTTACTTGATGGTTAGTGCACAAAACTCCTTAAGGCCTTTTAAACTTATCCTTGAGGAGAAATATATATTAAATCTTTTTATTTGCTCCTGAAGAAAACACTTGAATTTTGTGTTTTAATTTAAATCTAATTTTAGGCAAACTGAATTTTCATACCAAGGTATGAAGTCAACTTGTTATATATACCGAAATATATATATATACTAGTCATAACCCGTGCCCGCGGGCACGGTTCATTTAAGATTTTCACCCGCGAAATCTTTGTTTCCAAACATTATTTACACAGTCAAATTCGGCGTAGAACAATAAATTCGGCGTAGAACAATAAATTCGGCGAGGGCGCCCTTGAGTTGGAACAACAAATTAGCGTAAAAAAATTGCGCGGGCGCCTTCGGCGCGAAGGGTGGAAGTACATAAGAGTGTGTGTATGGTGTGTGGGTAAAAAGTGAAATGAGAAGGTTTTTTTAGCAAAAAAGGGAAATAGGTGGTATTATGCGCAAATGTAGTGATTGTGGGGGGTTTGAAAACAAAAGGGAAAAAGTGGTGGGTTTTCCAAACACTCATCTCAACCCTTCTTTTACCAAGATTAAATCCAAGCCATTCTTCTATCAACCTGTTTATACATCAGCATGACATCAGCTTGTCCCAGTCAGCCCTAGAATTCAAAAACCTTTGTGGAAAATAAACCTATGTCAAAGTGACTTCCTTGGTATCTTCAATGGGATGCATCTCCTTCCAAACCCTCCACAACAAACACTAAAAGTCGGGCTAAAAACTAAATTCAAACATCTCAAAACAGAACATCTTTATATGTTCTCTTTCAAGATTTAAAGTTTTTACTTCCTCTTTCAAGAATTGATTATATACGTATCTTCAAACCTTCAACCTATTGATGGATACATTTCAAGAAATTTGAAATATGAACTTACCATTCACGATAGTGTCATTTAAAGCCCTCACCTTATGTTAAGATCTCCTTTCTTAAACTTTTATCATGGTCATTCTCTAATAAACACATGAAATTGTTAGCAAGGTGACAGTAAGACATGTCATCCTCTTTACAACTTCAGCTATTTGACATCCTCCTTTAAAGACACGTATAACCACTCACCAAATCTCAAGCAAGGTAAACATCATGCAGCACATATCATTGGACCCCATGATAACTTCCATAATTACACATTAACTAATTCAGTGCTTGGATGCATTTATTACATGAATAACCAAATTCGGCGAGCTTCACAGATGCGACTGCTGAAATAAAATTGGTAGGAGAAGCTCAAAAAAGATTCATTTGCAACAAAAAAATGGTCGCCGGACCAAGATGTACAGAAGACCAACACTTCATATAGCCGATGCCAACAAAATGAGAGCATATAATATATTGCATCACCAAACTTGATGGAAAAAGTTATTTACCTCAAAGCTAAACTCAATACACAGTATTTCTCCAATTACCAGAAATACATATTTTCATTTTATTCTTTACAACAAAGGAATGAACATAATACGGTCAAATCCTAATCTAACTTAGAGACGGAATTACTGCATTAGAAGATGAAGCTGACACTGTCATGGAAGCTAGACTTCTGATTTTGAGCCATGCATTCTGAAATCCACCTCAAGTTCCTGATCTTTTGCTCCATCAATTTTAAATATACATAGAAAACAGCATGTCAAATATATATATCAAATGCAGTAAAAAAGTGCAGAATTATTATATATACATAGAAAACAGCATGTCAAATATATATAGCAACTGCAGTAAAAATGCAGAATTAGAAAGTAGACAGTATGGTAAATTAGCATGTTAAATTTGTATATCAACTCTCTCTTGGGGGAACCTCGCTATGCTGCCATGATCGAGTTATGGGATTGATTGCATTTCCTTTTCTAAGGAACATAAACACCCTCAAGTTCATAAAATCGAAATTAACAATTGAATACATCCATAAAACTATCATATCACTGCATTAATTTTGAAATTCAAATCCCATTGCAGCTTGCCACCTTAAGTTATGAGTAAACTATTAAGGAGTAAGGACCAGCTCATAGCCATTGGTTGAAGACTCCAAAAAACTTGCATAATTTTAGAACAATTGGACTTTTTTTTCTTGCAGCAGATACTAAATGTATCTGATATTCTGTAAACCTAATACTTTGCAATTCCATAATACTTTGCAATTTCCCATAAAGCTTGCATAAGTTACAGACCTAATGAGAAATTAATAGATTAAATTGAGCATTCAAACACAAATGCCGCATTCAGGTCATCAGGCGGTAGCATCATGCCGAGCAATCAAACACAAATTAAAATCGAGCAGACTGGGGATTTGAATCTGCAAAATTTAGGATTTAGATTTGGTTTGAATCTTATAATATTGCTAATTAAAGCAAGAATTATATTGCTCAAACACCAAGCATTCAAATACAAATTAAAACAAAATAAAACCAAAATAGATAAGTTCTTCTCAATGATTAAAGAGCAAATACCGACTCTGCGCCATGCCGAGCTTGCTGCGTGTAGTTCTTCTCAGTGAACAAACACGAATGCAGCTTCTCCGTGTTTAAAGAGGATTAGAGAGTGCTTGAATGTAATGGATTAGAGATTCCGAGTATTCAAAAATCAAAACTCGCTGCCAGGTAATACCCATACCTAATTACAATTAGATAAATGCAATGGATTAAAGAGTGCCCAAATGAAGTTGTTCAAGGACTGCTTCGTGCTTGATACCGAGCCTACGAAACTCTGGCATATTCAACGTGGCCCGCATTTTAAATTTGTTGATAAGTGTAATTTAAGGTGATCGATCCCAGATCAAAGTAATCGTCAAGATATAATCTTTTCAATCAAAACCTGAACAGCTCAACGAAAAAAACAGAAGCCCACAAAAAATTCAAAATGACAACAATTAAGGTATAACTTCTCCTTCATCGGCTGTGCAAGTCCAACGCATAAGGACTAATCAAGGACTAATCAAGGGTATATCAGCTGTGCAAGTCCAACGCTGAAAAATTATCGGAAAACAAATACAAAATGAACTTGCCCATGCAATTTCTGATAGGTTTTTTTCCAAGGCGAATTTGGTTTTGCTGTAGAAGTATGCCAACTCTTCAACAGTTCAAAAATGAAAAAAAAATAAGAATTGACTTCATAAATTTATGAAATGGGTGTGCTTAATTGAATAGTTGGGGTAAATAGCATGTGCTGCATATGTTATCTAATGTTAGCTAAAATTGTGCTGCTTTACATAGATTGTGCTATCTTTGATATCAATTGCAAAACCAGGCAACAATCTAATGCATTCTCGAGAAAATTTTGCATCTCTTGCATTTTGCTTAAGCCTCGCGCGTGGAAGTCATTATGAAGGGAATGGATGCGTTCAGAAGCCGCTCAAAACTTCGTTTTTTTGCGAGAAAGAATGGCATCGATAAAACTCTTATACGATGATAAAACTCTATATGAAGTATGAGGAAAGACTAAAGAATGCAAAAAAATCAAGACGTTAAATAGTGTAGCAAAGCTCGCAAGTGAAAGAATTCAGAGACTCTTCACCTATAGATCTCGATCTCCTGTCACCAAAAGATATCCATGTAGACTAAGGCATCAGGGTTCAGATACGGATTCTTGATGCATGGAGGTGGCATCACTCAACAACGCAAAGGTACTGCTGATTGAGAGACATAACTCGATTTCATCTGCAACCCAGTTCCTGATGGCTTGTTAAGTTCCTCTGAGCCAAAGGCATAAGATTCTAGATCTCTGGCCTCCTGAAGGCACTAAATGCTGGCCAACAGGGAATTGCATGTGGAACCCTCTGAGAAAAGATTCGAATAAAATTATTAATGACAGGAAAACTCAGATATTAGCAACAACATTCACAGTCCAATTTATATTTAGGGCCCTAAATAAGATAGGATTGTGTAATCATAATCCATTATAAACAAAATCCAAAGAATTTTACTAAATCCTACATTGAGGCAAGATCAATGAAGCATGTTCACAGCAGAAAGAAACATTCATAGACCTGAATGAAATTAAGCTATGCTTAACTGCTGATTAAGAGACATAACTCAATTTCATCTGCAACCCAACATTAAAACTTGATGAATTTGTTAAAAAAGTGAACCATATAAACATACTGATGGGCTTTTACTTTCTTTATATGCACTCCACATGTGAATCATATATATGGTTTATATGTCACAATATTAACATGATACCCTTAATTTCAGACCGAATAATTGAAACTACCAAACTACGGGTATTCATACGGAATGACATCTACTGCATGCATTTTAGCTTTCCTTTCTTTTGAAGTTATTGTGGGCATTCCCCCAAATGATTAAATTCCCCCAAAAATAGGTCCACCGTAAAACTTAGTTCCATCCAGCTTTAGTCCCCACCAAAATATAAAATTTTAGTTCCCCACAATTTAGTTCCCTCTATATTTAGGTTCCCCCAAAATTTTAGGGTTTACCCCCATTCTAATCCTATTTTCCTAGTCAACAACCACATTTAAAACCTTCCCTCAATTTTATAATAGATATCATTTCTCTTGGAACCATCACACTTAAATTTCCTTATAACCCTAAAGTAACTCATAGCATGCCAACAAAACTACATGTCAAGTTCAAGACTTATTCTTCAGATAATAGATGCATCCTCCAGAATCATTAGAGAAATACAAATCCATGTAACTTCAGCATAAAATCTTATACCTAGCCCAAAAACAGTAGCATGTACGTTGGTGGATGATGTTATAATATCAAGAAGCGACAAATTTCTTGGTATTCACTAAATTATTTGCCTATTTCTCACTTGTTAGGTGATTCTCATTATTCTTTGGCAAATAATTTTTTCCAATAACTTCATAGCAATGGTATCAAGGGATTGCAATCGCTACACTGATTTACTTATGCATTGTTTTGGATATCCTGATATACTTTATATTTATGGCCATATAAGTGAAACATCATGTCCTTTCCAGTAACAATTGCCCTATATGCCACCTTCCCAGAATTTGCCCTATTTCTCCAGTAACAATTTGCTCCTATATCTATGGCCATGGAATTGTTGCATGTTGTTCCTTTCCAGTAACAATGTTGCTATATGCCCTATATCAAGAAAATGAGCAACAATTTGCCCTATTTCTCCAGAACTATTAGAGAAATTGTTGCATGTTGCTCATTTTCTTGATGACTATTGTTCCGATGGACTTTGATTTGTTACTTGCCAAAGGTTTTTTTGCCAATCACATATGCTCTCCATTGAAGTATGAGAAATCTCCATCGTTCTAAACGCAAAATCACAGAAAAAGAGCAGTAAATTTCAGAATTTTAGGAACTCAAATCCATACTCAAGCAACTCAAATTCGAAGAAAAATCACAGCAAATTCACCAGTGAAGAGCAGCAAGTTAAAAGTATCTCTAAAAAGATTAAATCACAAATAAATAAGTTGATTGTGTGATGAATTTTTTGAGATGAGAAATCACAAATAAACTCTTACCAAAGGCAAAGGTGGAGAGACATAAAGCCAAGTGTGAACCCCAGTTTGATCAAGCCAAAGCCCGACTTGATCGAGCGCGACCACTGCCTCCTCACTGGAACCCTCGACCCAATTTGATCAAGCCAAAACCCAACTTCTTCCTGGCGATGAGGGGGAAGATAAAGTGGCGGCTTCAGGTGCAGCCTGGGAATTGTTAATTTGCAGCCTGTGTTTCGTGGAGATGAGGATTTATTTTTCTTGCGGTCAGGGGGGGAGGGGGAGAGGGGGGGGAGAGAGAGAGAGAGAGAGAGAGAGAAGTTATGAAATAGAAATTTTGCCTCCCTCCACAGTTTTGTCATGAAACTGAAATTTCAAAATTTTTAAGTTTTCATTCAAAATTTCAATTTTTAAATTTCCCCCCAAGCTTTCAAATACATAACACCAAATTTCTTATCTCCCAATTTCTCATCTCCCAATTTCTCATATTCAAATTCTCTCATACAAAATGTATTAACCAACATACACAATTACCCAAATTCTCTTATCCCTTATCCAAATTCTCTTATACATATTCTCTTAACCAAAATCTCTTATCCAACAACTCTTATCCAATAACCCATGATAAGATCCATGTTTTATAATATAGATATATATTGTTTTATGCCATAAAATTCGAATTTAAATTTATTTTGCACATTTAACACAAAATTTATATTTGAGGAGAAATATACATAAAAGCTTCTTATTTCCTCCTTCAATCCAATTAAACTCAATATTGGGCAACCAATCATACAAAAGTATGTATTTAACAGTTTATGTTCCGAAATATTAATAATTTAACTGTAGAGCCCACTTTGGTGGGGTCCCGTAATAATTAAAATTATTTTGAAACATATAATTTAATGCGCCCAAAAATTGAATTTAAATGAAACTGAACTTAAATGTAAATATACATGATAACCTTTTATTTACTCCTTCGGTCCATTTAAAATTCATCCAGGCAACTGATCATACTGTGTATGTATTTTAATCCGTTTACATTCCGAAATAGTAACAATTTTAATAGTGGAACCACTTTGGTGGAATTTCACAAAAAATAGAATTATTTCGAAATGTATATTTAACTGAATTTTGACTAAAGAATTAAAATCGGAATGAACTTAAATTTAACACACAAGATTGGGCTTAAAGGAAATATATATATACGCAACCATTTATTTCCTCCTTTAACGAATTTAAAATCAAAATTTTAGGCACTAAATTTACATACAAAGTATGTCCGTAGCTTTTTATATATCGAAATAAGAGTAATCACCACGATAAAGCCCACTTTGGTGGGGATTTGATTTAATTACAATCATTTCGAAATATATATAATGTAGCATGCCTAAAAAATAAATTTAAAATTAAAACTGAATTTTAACACAAAAATTACACTTAAGGGAAATATACAAATGTCCTTTTTATTTCCTCCTTTAACTTGTGTTAAAATATCCCAAAATAGGCCCAAATTTGTGTCCAAAATAGACTAAGCCCATAGTCAAGCCAAATAACCCAAAAAGGCCCAATGTTAACAGCCCAGCCCTCACCCACTTTATAAAACAAAACAGTTTTTTTAAACAGCCCAGCCCAATGTTAACAAGCCCAAATTTGAATAAAACAGTTTTTTTAAAAAAACTTCTTGTGGGCCGGCCCAAGGTGGGCCGGCCCACGCGGCTGGACGTGCGAGCATGGGAGGGGGTAGGGTTTGTTAGGGGGCGGCCGCCGCCGCCGCCGCCGCCCATCTCTGCAGTAGGGAGCCGACAAGGGGCCGGCACCCTGGTCTCCGGCCGGGGGGGGGGGGGGGGGGGGGCTGGGCGCCGCCCTCTTTAGGGCTCGATGGGGGCGGCAGGGATGCCGCCCCCTGCTGATTTGTGGGGGCCTGATGGGGCGGCGCTCCGCCGCCCCTTTCCCCTTTGAATCCCGACCGGGGGGGACGAGGCCCCCCCTCTCTGCCATGTCGCCAGACCCCCCACCGAAGGTGGGGGTCTGTAATTACCGGCGGACGGGGGAGGGCACCCCCTTCGCCGGAACGCGGTGCTGGGGGCGGCGACTGGCCGCCCCCTTTTTTCTGAAACCTCATAGGGGCGGCGGCGCTGCCCCTTTTTGCCGGAAGCCCAACGGGGGTGAGAGGGGGGGGGGGGGCCCAAAACCCCCTTTTTTGACTTACAGGGGCGGCTTTGCCGCCCCTTTCTGATCTGCGTCGACGCCGGCACCGCCGACGCCGTTCTTCTGACAGGGGCGGCAGAGCCGTCCCTCTTTTGCTGTGTCGGGCGGCGGCCGGCGGGCCGCCCCTGATCTAGGGTTTGTAAAAAACCAAATTTTTTTTGGAAAAATTAATCAAAAAACCAAATTTTGCACAGATCCGAATAGAAAACAGATTAAAAATCAGATTTTTATCAGATCTACTACGTGCAGGCAAAAAATTAAGATCCACAGCATGGTGGCTCTGATACCACTTGTAGAAACTAAAGATCTAGACATGCGTTCTAGCCAAACAACACAGATCTAGATATATAACATGCGGAACCTTAAATCATTGCATACTCTGATTTAGCGGAAGCGTACCTTAGTCCATCGCTAATAATCTGAAAGAGATCCTGACGTTAACGCAACGGACGATCTTCTAGAATAGCACGAATCAACCGTTGGAGAACCCCTTTAGCTTTCTCCTGGTTTCTCTCCAGCGACGGGACGTAGAAAAGACGGCTCAACTTTGTTCGTGTATTCCGGGGACCATGACCGCTAATATTTATAGGCTAGCCTCCATAGCCCTAGGGTTTCCAACTCGACCCATCAACGAGTTGAAGCCCAATAGTCTCTACACATAAAAGCCCCACAACCTGTTTAACTCATTTATCCCATTTAATTAATTAAAACCAGATCACTAATATATTTGGCTTAATATGACATCGTAGCACTTATATAATTATTTACCGCATATTAGCCCAACGTTGGATTAAGATCCAACTTGTTGGATAAGTTCTAACACAGCGTTCACACTTATGGCAGGATAAGTAGGAGTGTTATGAATATCATATATTGTATAGATAAGGAGTTTGCATTTGATTCAAATATTGTATCTTATTCATGTATGAACTCTTCTCATCCCCTGTGCATAAAGGTATGGGGGCAGAAATGACTTCACAACCCAACACAAAAAAAGATTTAATATATCACTGTAAAAATTAAAGTGTGTCGGACTTGAGGTCCCAACCGGTAACCTAAGACCAGCTACTAGCACAACTGGTGAGCAACCATCATGTGGGCCACTGGGCCAAAGCCTGTTAACCCACCAGCAATGGGCCTTTAGAGCGGAAATGTAATATAATCCATTATGTACCCACCATGAATCTAAATCCTAATTAATAAGGGTATGGTCAGTTGTATTAAAATTCTAAATTGCAATCAAATACACTGTTATATGTGATACTTATAACTAAACATATCCAGTCTTTAATACTAATACTGAGACCTTCTGAATTATCCCTAAAATTCTAGTTTCGACGAGCCTAAAGGTTGGAGGGGGAAAATGTCGATTTTTGGCGTTGTTGCTCTAGCAGAAGATTTGCTGACTTGTGATCCAGCAGGAAACCATAGAGAACACAACTAAATTTGCCAAAGTTGCTACGAGTCTAGTATGTTGTTAACATACAGTTGAGCAAGTGAGGGGAAGATGAAAAGATTTCCTTTTGTTTGTTGACAGCCTTTTTGGTTTCAAGTTTCAACAATATGTATAACAACACGTGATTTACTTAAATGAGGCCACAGTCGGTCTCAAATTTCGGCAGGATCTGCGCCGCCGACGTGCTGTTAATTGTTGCACCGAATTAACACCAACACAATCATTCAGTTCAAGCCATTGCAGCAAACTTGATTGTTCCCATGTCCTAATCATAATCAGACTGCAATGTCCACAGTCATCCCAAGAATTTTCCAGATATACATCGACTTTTTACAAGATTGATCCTAAACATATTTCGATACACATCATGTAAATCTATCTGAAACACAAATTTTTATTAAAAATACCGCGATTTTCAGTATATATTGACGTGTCAAGTATCAAGCATCAATCTGTATGGAAAAAATTGATAGCCAGTGCCACGATCACATGCAGCTTACTTGTGAATGAATCCTACCGGAAGCTCTCGAAGGGCCACCACTCACATGGCCACATGATGCATTCTGTCGGCTATTGCTACATCGTGCCGAATGATTTATAGCAACACCAATCCTTGGTATACAAGCAGACATTTTGACATTTTGTTTCTTTAGCTAAAGAAACCAATCACCATAAATTGCTATACAAATGGTTCTTGTGACTCGATTTGGTCTCAATCTAGACTCCTTAGATCAATGCATTGAATATAAATGAAACATTTTCATGGGTCCCACCCAGCCTTGTCCACTTGTGGGCTCCCCCAGTACTCCTCCCTCACATGCAGTATCGCAACTTGGCCTGATCCTAAAACCATCCAAATGCTTGAAGCATGAAAGATGGAAGAGAGAGGAGCACATCTTCATGGCAAACAAGACATGTGATTGCGCAGTGGTACCAACTGTATTCAAACCATATGATTCCAACTGATTGCATGCATCACACGTTATTTAAAGCCATGTTCTCAATGGGAACACACATCAAAATTGCCAAACCTCCCTAGTCTAAAACAGGATGAATAACCCCACCTTTCTAGTATAAATAAGGGCAAACATATCCAGCACTCCAAAGGGCCAAGACAATACAAACCATAGAGTAAGATAAATAAATGGGTGCCTCTCTCAAGCTCCTCTCTGCTCTCCTTGCTATTTGCATCCTAAATGAAGGTCAGCATTGTTTCACATCTTCCTCCTCAGCTTCCAACTTGGGAGGCATTTATGACCAATTTGGCAATGAATGTTGCAGGTTACGGAGCACCGTGCGGCCCGTCGGACATAGTCGTTCGACAAGTGAAGACCGGAGGGGTCGTCGAAGGGAAGCCGGAATACGAAGTGTCGGTGATCAACAACTGCGAGTGCATCCAGTCGAAGGTGACCATGAGGTGCTACGGCCTGAGCAGCGTCGAGACGGTCGACCCCCGGGCGATCAGGCCGTTGGACGATGAGCGGTGCATCGTCCACAGCGGGCGGCCGATGGCCCAAGGGGCCAGCATCTCGTTCAAGTATGCATGGATGACTCCTCAGGACTTCCCTGTGATCAGCTCTGAGATACACTGCCGGTAGCTTTTTCTTGTTACAGGATTTGCTACAATTGGCCGGATTTGGATTCCTCACAAACTTTGGGTTCCATATCCAGAGCCTAAGTAGAATTCACGTCACCTTTTGGGCGAAAAGTTGTCTTAGAGGTTTCTACTGTTCTTGAGAATATATACGTACTGTATTGTATCTTCATCACATCATACAAATGATTGTGTGTGGAGAATATTTAAATTTAAAGAGACCCATGGTGTATTATTGTTGCATTAAGAAACTATGCAAACTAAATTTTATCCGTTTATTTGAAAGATTAACTATAATTTGTTAAAAACAGAAAATAGAGTGCATCAGTACCTCCCAAATCCACAGCTTTATCAGACTAGATCCTCTAAAGACACTACGTAAAACAATGAGTTCTCAAGTGCAGTGAAGGGGCCTAGATCTAGATTATTCTATGTAAAACCATGCTAAACAATCTAGAAACAATCTAGATATATCATATATATCATGTCAGATCTACGAGAAATAAATCGAAGCCTAATGCGGAAGCTTACCTAAATATATAGCAGTGAAAACTTTAGATTTGTATGGTTGGCCTTCCAGATCTACACGAATCTCCGAAAGAAATCTTTTAGCTTTTCTCTGACTCTAATCTATTGATGTGATGCAGAAAAGATGGCTCTTCGTTTGTGTGATTTGGGAACCATGACCACACATATATATGCAAAAGTTCTAATGCCTAATGGGTTTCTGATTTAGCCCACCAATAAAACAGAAAGCCCATAAGTCCTTATATATTAAATGCATACACCTTAACAGATACATTAAAGCACGTTTAACCGAATACCTTATTAGATCACTTTATTGGGCTTAACTTAACATGACAACCCGTATTACATAATTATTTTACATACAAGCCCAAATGTTGGATTAACGATCCAACAATCTCACACGTGGGTGATAGACCCGCTGGGTCTAGCCGCCCCCCACATGGGTCGGCCCATGTTAGCCGTCGGCCCACCTTGGGCTTTGGTTTATGCGCGCGCCCATTAGCCTAGGAAAACCCGAGTTTCTTCTATTTATTGGGCTAGCCGCATTTGTGATTTTTATGCTTGATATTTGAGATATTCTCTATTGAGCATCCTAGGAGTAGTTCTTAGATTAAACGAGTGCGGACGTCCTCTTCGGCGTCTTGGGAGGAGAATACACCTTTTTGTATTCAATTATCTAGTTCTTGGCTACTACTTTTCTATAAAAATCGTCTTTTTATCTTGGACCCTAACATTTTGGTATCAGAGCACGTGATGATCCATGGCGGCTACGACAAGATCCCATGACAAAATTGAAGCCTTGGAGGCCAAATTCACGAGAGAAATCGACGGGATCAAGAAATCATTGGCGACCAACGACGAATCCATGGCAAAATTGACGGCCTCCGTCAACCAATTGACGGCAAATCAAGCGAAGCACGACGACCAATTCGCACAGATGATGGCAACCGTAAATCAGTTGGCGGAAAACAACAAAGGGGAAGGAAAACCTAAATCGGGGGAAAAGGCGGCACATTTGAAGAAGGAGAAGGAGAAAGTTGGAAGCTTTGACCCAAAAAGTGATTTTTTGGTGGAAGATTTGGCCGATGATGATGAAGAGGAGCAGATGAAGGTTAATTATCGAGAGGAGATTAGGCGAAAGGCCGCAGAAGCCCAAGGGTGGACCGACGACCTCGATCAAGCACGCGGAGAGGCACGCGAGGAGGGCGGGGGGCAGCGGCACCCCCCTAAGGGGTCACCGGCCCCCAGGGTAGCCGCAGGGGGGGTGGCGGCCACCCCTGGGCTCGCCCATGGGCGGCGGACCCCCTAGGGGGTCCGGCGACCCCTCCCGACCACCGGGGGCCGCTGGGACCCCCAGGAGCACCGGGGGGGGAACCCCCCTGGGGTCGGTCGGGGGCGCCGAACCCCCAGGAGGGTCCGACGACCCCCGCCGACTCCCGGGGGGCCGCTGGGGCCCCCAGGATTACCGGGGGGCCCGGCGAAACCCCCCTGGGTTCAGCCGGGGGCGCCGCACCCTCCTGGGGGTCCGGCGACCCCCACCGACCCACGGGGGGCCGCTGGGGCCCCCAGGATGCTTCCAGGCCACCGCGCGACCCGACAGAGGCTTTTGGCGGTAATTTTGGGGGCTTTCAGCAAGATCCGCCATGGCGAGAGGCTCCGACACGTGTTTTCGATGAGGTTTTTGGGCCCGGGGATTTTCAGGAGCACGAGAACTACTATCGGGACCCTCCCGACCCCCGCTTTGACGACGAGGGTGGCAGCCACCGCCCCACCACCAGGAGAGATGCACATCAAGCACCAGAGGGAGGTACAGAGACTACCAGGAGTGGCCAGAGGGCGGTGTTGGAGGTGACGAGGGGCACGGAGACCGAGGGGACTATGGGGGTCACGGAGGAGGGCCACCGAGGCGGTACGAGACTCTGGACGAGAGGAGACAGCACTACCGTCCGTGTCACAGAGACGATGGGAGGCCCGAGCAGGGGCACTTTGGAGGAGATTGCAGAGTCTGGAAGCTGAAGATGCCGATCCTTTCTGGGGAGGATCCACACACCTGGCTGTTCACAGCGGAGAGATATTTCACGGCGCATCACATGACCGAGGCCCAGAAGCTGGAGGCAACGGCAATCTGCATGGAGGGGCGAGCCTTGGGGTGGTTCCAGTGGACGGCGAGGCGACATCAGATCAGGAGCTGAGAGGAGCTGAAGGACATGGTGCTGGAGAAGTTTAGAGACCCAAGGCTAGGGAACTTACACGAGCAGCTGTACGCCCTCAGGCAGGAGGGATCGGTGCGGGAGTACATCGAGTGATTTGAGACACTGGCTGGGTGAGTTCATGGGGTGTCGGACGAGTCGCTGGAGGGCACCTTCTTGAAGGGGCTACGTCCTAGTCTTTGAGCTGCGGTGAGGCCATACAAGCCTCGAGGGCTTTCCGAGGTTATCAAGATGGCACAGATGGTGGAGGACTCCCGAGCTGAGGATAGGAGAGGCGGGAGCCGCTACAGTGGGCAGATACAGCAGGGCACTATGACGGGGGCAGGCGGAGCAGTGATCACTACTGAGACAGTTCAGACAGGGCCGGAGAAGACGGGTGAGCAGAACACACTACCGGCCGGGGGCCCTTTCCGAAGGATGAATGATGCGGAGATGAGAGAGAAGAGACAGAAGGGGCTCTGTTTCAGGTGCGACGAGCGATTCACTCCCGAGCACCGTTGCGTGGATCGAAAGCTGCAGGTGTTGATAGCAGAAGCCGATGAGGACGATGACGTGGAAGACGAAGGCATCGGTGGGGAGGACGACTCCCACTCGGAGTAGCGCCGCCAGTGCTTACACCACCTTGAGGACAAGGTGGCTCTTTTGGGGGGGAGTATTGATAGACCCGCTAGGTCTAGCCGCCCCCCACATGGGCCGGCCCATGTTAGCCGTCGGACCCCCTTGGGCTTTGGTTTATGCCCGCGCCCATTAGCCTAGGGAAACCCTAGTTTCTTCTATTTATAGGGCTAGCCGTCATTTGTGATTTTTATGCTTGATATTTGAGATATTCTCTATTGAGCGTCCTAGGAGTAGTTCTTAGATTAAACGAGTGCGGACGTCCTCTTCGGCGTCTTGGGAGGAGAATACACCTTTTTGTATTCAATTATCTAGTTCTTGGCTACTACTTTTCTATAAAAATCCTCTTTTTATCTTGGATCCTAACAGTGGGCTATATGTTAAACAATATAATTATGTTATGCATAAATAACGGAATGAGTACTCAATTTGCTGTTATTACTGGAATGTATCTAAAACCAATTCGGTCCATTAATCACTTTAACATAGAATCAAAGCGTCCTTTGTCACATTTATTGTAACATGACCCATCAATAGTCACAAATGCTAAAATAATTGAATGACATGAATTATAATGTGGATGTGCAGCATAGTTCATGTAACGTGATCTTAACATGACTATTTCCAACTGGTCATCTGTAACAACTGGTTTTTTTTACTATTATATATATATTATGGTTGTTCTCTCCTTTGTGTGTTTTTCCTCTGTTGGACGTTTTCTCTCGGTTCTTCCTGATCTTCCACCTTCCGTTGCCTATCGCGATGAGTTTGGAGTAAGTATTCTTACGAAGAGCTTCATAGCATCCATATCTTAGGGCTAGAGTGATCTTAGAAGCCATAGGAATCTTCCCGAAGCTTCGCGCTTCGATTCGACACTTTTCATGCATCTTAGTTGGTTCAAGAAGGAGAACCAACCGACTAGATCGCAATCTAGTCGGTCAGCAACCCTTCAGGAACTGACTAGTTCATCTTGTATGTTTCAGCTGAGTTACTGTTTACGCTTAGTCGGTCTAAGCACATTCATCGACCGACTAGTTTACCCAGAAAACCTAGGTTAAGTCGTAGCCGTCGCTATTTCTTTCTATTTAAACCCTATACGTTTTCATTTCTTTCTTCACTTCTCCTAGCCGATCTTCTTCCCCAATCATCCCCCAACCTTCCTCTTGCCCTTCCGCATCCTCCCGTGCTCCCTCTCACCCCCCATTGCGCCGGCACCACCCCGTAGGCCGCCGGCCGACCCCAAAACCCCACAATTTCCTTTTTCTCCAGTTTCCCCTATATTCTCCATTCTACAGATCCATTATATATCAGCCGCAGGACATCCCTTCAGCCGCAACTTCTTCCCGGATCGCTTCTTCCGTTGCCGTGCTAGATCCGATTTGGCGATGGCAATCCGGATACGTCGAGATCCTCTCTTACCTGCAGATTCGAAGGCGTCTTGGATCATTGATTCTCCCGCTTCGTATACGGTTAGTAACCTGCCCTTAATCAACTTGTAACCCACACTATAATTTAGAAAAACCTAATAAAAATGGGTTACTAGACGTTATAGGATTCCAATACAAATCCGGTTTGGATCTTTCAATTCTGATTCTCTGCTTTGACCATAACAGCGAACCCATTTTCCCGTAGAGTAGCGATTTGTGTGACAACTCTCGTCGATCAACAAACCTCGGTACCAGGCAAGTGAAACTTGCCAACCTTTGTTTAGGCCATGCTTTAGGCCAATTCTTTGCTTTTAGCGTGAAAGAGACTAGACCGTGAAATGATAGCGGTCTAGGCACAATTTCCAAGTTCTAGCTTGACAACGAAGCTAGAATTACCTTTTGTCATGTCATGCATTTACCTGTCACGTTTAATTTCTTTAACGGTACGCAATTTAAATTGAATATCTGCCATGCATTGCATTCTTTACATGTCATTTGATGTGTATGTTGCATCGTAGCACACGCTACCAAATACATGTACAATCCGTGTTTCCGTGGTTCCGGCTAGGCACCTGCTATGCGGGCATAACCCTACGCCATACTTGTTAAAACACTTCCTGGCTCGTGATCCAGAAGCGAGCATTCCATGTTCAGGGGTAAGGCCCTGGCTCGATACACGTGGAGGAGTAGGGATAAACGGTCACTTGAGCGTAAGAGTTGGCCCGTACATCCTCTCTAGCCAAAGGGCGGAATCTCTGTGCACGACGTGCTTACTATACTTGTACTAGTCCTTGTGAATGTATACTTGTTTCCTTGTCATGTCCATGTTTCCATGTCATGTTTACTCCTTGCCATGTCATACTTGCTGTGTTTACTTATTTGCTGCACATCTTATATATATGTCATGACATGCATACTTTAGAATTGCTAGGTTGATTTTACCTTCCGTTTTGTTTCCTTGCACAAAGTCTTGTAGACTTTGCTGACATGTGCCCCTTCTCTTTGGGTGACGCATGTTAGTTGCTGAGCCAGAGTCCGCAGTTGAGGGCGAGGAGTTCGTGGAGTTTGAGCCTGATTCCGTTGCTGACGTGGAGTACGAGGACACCGGTGACCAGTCCTAGTGTTCCTTCGTCATTTCTCTTTGTTAGTCTGTTGTTAGCTTGTCGGTGAGTAGCACCATTTTGTTGTTACTTTCTTTGTTGGCCATGCTGGGCCTTTCTTCTGGACTCTTTTGTTAGCCTGGTGGCTTTTCTGGTTGTTGGACATTTTTATTGGACATTGAGATGAATAATTCATTTATTTGCCTCTTTCTGTTATTGTTATCTTTGTTCCGTGTCACATTACAGGGATCTGTGTGATATTCCAGACGCTTTACAGGCTGGAGCCTCACAGCTCCTTGCCTGAGCGGGCCTCGTCATGCCTCGCCTCCATTTTAGGGAAGCGGGTCGTGACAGGTTTTGTTGGTGGCCCATGCAGGTCTCTCCTCTGTAACTGTGACTTAATCGGAACAACGATAAGAAATTATAGAATATCCGATAAATAATTTCGACACCGAGTCATAAGGCTAAGAGTCTGATTTTATTTCCTTTTTCTGTGTCATTAGATGGCTGGAAGACGGAATATTCGAGCTGGTGGTGGTGTGCCCCCTCATGTCGAGGAGTCGGACCGAGAGCCCACCAACGGGAAGATTATGCGGATGATGCATCAGATGATGCAGGTGCAGCAGGGGATGCTTCAGAATGCCCGGAATGTTCCGCCTGTTCGAGCAGCGCAGCCAGTTCAGAATGTCCCTCGCTCCGAGCCAGGAGCGAAGCAGTTTCGGGAGCTGGGCCCCACCTACTTTGATGGGTCCGAAGGACCTCTAGCTGCTGATGAGTGGATGAGGAATATGGAGGACAACCTAAAGATGTCAAAGGTCGACCCGGCTGGATGGGTTGACTTGGCGAAGAGACAGCTTAGAGATAATGCTCGGAACTGGTGGGATGCCGAGGAGGAGATGCTGGAGGAGCCGATATCTTGGGTTACTTTCAAGTCCAGATTCGATGAGGAGTACTTCCCGAAGGCTGCCAAGAGGGAGATGGCACAGCGCTTCATCGACCTGAAGCAGGGGAGCTTGACGGTGGACCAGTACCACCAGGAGTTCACCAGGCTGAGCAGTTTCGCACCAAAGATGGTGCAGGATGCTGATGAGAGGGCCCAGAGGTTTCTGCAGGGGCTCTCTTTGGATCTTCAGAGCTTTGTGTCTTCTTCTGATTTGGAGTCCTATCAGAAGGTTCTGATTGCAGCGAAGAGGCAGGAGCAGATTGTGAACCAGAAGAGAGGTTGTGCTTCTGGAGCTAGGAAGAGGCCTGTGGAGCAGGCCAGGGCAGTGATGAGACCAGGGTTCAGGCCCAATCAGCCGGTTCAGTTCAAGAGGCCAGGAGGACCTCCTACCCAAAAGACTTGTCATTTCTGTGGCAAGACGAGGCATGTCAAGGATCAGTGCCGGAAGATGTTGGGACAGTGCTTAGTCTGTGGTGATCCTGCGCATGTCATGAGGGACTGCCCGAAGTCCAAGCAGCCGTGGAAGGGACCTGTTACAGCTCAGCCGTTGCACCAGAGGGCACCTGTACCTGCTGGACGTGGAGCGCCTCTCGTTCCGCAGAGGCAGGCTGTTCAGCAGGCTGTTCAGCCGAGGAGGCAGGCTTTCCTGATGACTGCAGTTGAGGCTGAGACCGAGGATGAAGTTATTGCAGGTAACCCTCAGTCTAGTTGTTTCTTTCTTAGTTAGACCTGTTTGTTGGAATTTGTTGGTTGCTTATTATGTTTGCTAGAATAGGATTTGATTGTTAGATTGCTTGTTAGGTGTGATCTTGGTTTGCACATTTCTTGCACGAGTCCTCTTCGACTCTGGTGCATCGATGTGCATTATTTCCCGGAGCTTCGTAGAGAAGCATTTCTTGTCGACTTCCCCTCTTCCCAAGAGTTGGGATATCGTTACAGGAAATGGCGTGATCTCGGTGCATCGTGGTTGCAATTCTTGCCCTTTGGTGGTCTGTGGACATGAGCTCTACGCTGCTTTCATCGTTCACGACATCATCAACTATGATGTCGTCCTTGGGATGGACTGGCTTGGGAGTTTCTACGCCACGATCAATTGTCGGAGGAAGAAGGTGGTGTTCGAGATTCCAGGCCATCCGGTGTTCGAGTTCAGCCGTGGTAGCAGTTTGCTTGGTCCGGTCAGGTTTCGGGCCAAGCCGGTGGAGATCGTTGCTATGCAGATGGAGCAGTGTAGACCAGCGGTAGTGCGTGACTTCGAAGACGTCTTCCCCGAGGAGATGTCAGGATTGCCGCCCGATCGAGCTCTCGAGTTTTCGATCGATCTTATTCCGGGAGCGCAGCCTATTTCGAAGGCACCGTACCGCATGGCTCCAGCAGAGTTGGAGGAATTGCGGAAGCAGCTGGACGAACTTCTTCAGAAGGGTTACATTCATCACAGTGTGTCTCCGTGGGGAGCACCGGTCTTGCTTGTGAAGAAGAAGGACGGTTCGCGTTGCATGTGTGTGGACTACCGGGAGTTGAATGCGGTGACTGTCAAGAATCGTTATCCGTTGCCTCGTATAGATGATATTTTTGATCAGCTTGGAGGATCGAGGGTATTCTCTAAGTTGGATCTGAGGAGCGGTTATCATCAGCTGAAGGTGAGGAAGGAAGATGTTTCGAAGACAGCATTCAGGACGAAGTATGGACACTACGAGTTCGTGGTTATGCCCTTCGGTGTAACCAACGTACCCGCAGTTTTTATGAACCTGATGAATCTGATCTTCTATGACTTTTTAGACAAGTTTGTCGTTATCTTCATTGACGACATTCTGATCTACTCAAAGTCAGAAGAGGAGCATGCGTCGCACTTGAGGACAGTGTTGGAAATCTTGAGGAAGCTTCAGTTGTATGCTAAGTATTCCAAGTGCGAGTTTTGGATGGACAGAGTTGCTTTTCTCGGACATGTGGTGTCAGGAGATGGTATTTTAGTGGATCCCGAGAAGATTAAGGCCATCAGGGAGTAGCCTGTTCCGCAGTCAGCGTCTGAGATTCGGAGTTTCCTTGGGCTTGCAGGTTATTACCAGCGGTTCATTAGGGACTTCTCCCGTATTGCTGAGCCGATGACCAGACTGACGCAGAAGGATGTACCATTTGTTTGGTCTGATGATTGTGGGGAGGTTTTTGATGTTCTGAAGGAGAGGCTGACGACTGCCCCTGTTCTTGCTGTGCCTGATCGCAGTGGAGGATTCGAGATCTTTTGCGATGCTTCTGACAAGGGTCTCGGTTGTGTATTGCATCAGCATGGGCATGTGGTGGCGTATGCTTCACGTCAGCTTAAGACCAATGAGAAGAATTACCCGACGCATGACTTGGAGTTGGCAGCAGTCGTGTTTGCGCTGAAGATTTGGAGGCACTTCCTGCTGAGTGAGAGGGTGAAGATCTTCACCGATCACAAAAGCTTGAAGTACATTTTTACTCAGAAGGAGCTCAACATGCGACAGCATCGGTGGTTGGAGCTCATGGCTGATTATGAGATCGATCTGCAGTATCACCCTGGCAAGGTGAATGTGGTTCTGGATGCGCTGAGTAGGCTTCCAGTGGTGATGATGTTGACTTCACAGTGGAGATTACAGCAGGATTTTTGCGAGTCTGGTATTGAGATTGTCCTTCCTGGGGAGACTTCTTTGTTGATGTGTATGCAGATACAGTCGACGATCGTGGATAGGATCAAGGCTGGACAGGCTGGAGACCCGAAGTTGGTGAAGATTCGGGAGCGGGTAGAAGCCGGTCTGTGGACTGACTTTTTGATTCATGAGGATGGTTCGCTGAGGTTTGGATCCAGGTTGTGTGTGCCAGCTGGAGACATCAGAGAGGAGTTGTTGGTTGAGGCACACAGCTCGCCTTATTCTGTGCATCCTGGTGGGACCAAGATGTATAAGGATCTTCGCCTGAACTATTGGTGGCATGGTATGAAGAGGAGTGTGGCTCGGAGTGTAGCCAAGTGTCTGGTTTGCCAGCAGGTAAAGGCGGAGCATTAGCGTACGGTAGGGTTGCTACAACTGCTTTCGATTCCAGAATGGAAGTGGCAACACATCACTATGGACTTCGTGATTGGACTACCTCGGAGTCCGAAGCAGAATGACGTGATTTGGGTGATCGTAGACCAATTGACCAAATCCGCGCACTTTATTCCTTTCCGAGTAGGACAGTCTACTGAGACGCTAGCGAGGAGGTATATGGAGGTAAATCTTTTTACTCTCCGTTTTTATTTCTTTTCCTAGTTTAGATAGTTATGTAACGTGAATCGCACAGGAGATCGTACGACTTCACGGAGTCCCTGTGAGTATCGTGTCAGATAGAGACACGAGATTCACATCTCAGTTTTGGCAGAGTCTGCAGAAGAGCTTGGGTACGAGTCTGAGCTTCAGCACGGCGTACCACAGACAGATGGCCAGTCCGAGAGGACAATCCAGATCTTGGAGGACATGCTAAGGGCATGCATGTTGGACTTCAAGGGATCTTGGGAGGATCATCTCCACTATGTTGAGTTTGCCTACAATAACAGCTACCAGGCGAGTATTGGCATGGCACCTTTCGCCGCGCTATATGGGAAGAAATGTCGATCGCCACTGATCTGGGATGACATTGGAGACAGGGAGCTGTTAGGACCTGAGATGATCGTGGAGGCAGTGGATGTTGTGAGGAATATACGGGAGAAGCTGAGGATTGCTCAGGACCTTTTCAAGCATTGGGCTGATGCTAAACGGCGTCCATTGGAGTTTCAGCCAGGTGACCATGTGTTCTTGAAGATTTCCCCGAATCGAGGAGTGATTCGCTTTGGGAAACGAGGGAAACTGAGCCCGAGATACATTGGACCGTTTGACATTCTGGAGAGAGTTGGCGAGGTAGCCTACCGCTTAGCCTTGCCGCCATCTTTGGAAGGAGTTCACGATGTCTTCCATGTGTCGCAGCTTCGTCGATACATCAGTGATCCATCTCATGCTGTGGATTTCTCAGAGATCACTGTTTGCCCCGATCTGACGTATGACCAGCAGCCAGTGCAGATTTTGGACAGGCGTCAGAAGTCACTCCGGAACAAGACAGTCGATCTTGTTAGGGTAATGTGGCGACACGGCTCGCCAGGAGAGTCTACTTGGTAGAGAGAAGACGAGATGAGAGAGCGATATCCACTTTTGTTCCCTGACACGTGAGTGTTAGGAAATTCCGAGGGCGGAATTTTTCTTAAGGTGGGTAGGATGTAACGACTGGTTTTTTTACTATTATATATATATTATGGTTGTTCTCTCCTTTGTGTGTTTTTCCTCTGTTGGACGTTTTCTCTCGGTTCTTCCTGATCTTCCACCTTCCGTTGCTTATCGCGATGAGTTTGGAGTAAGTATTCTTACGAAGAGCTTCATAGCATCCATATCTTAGGGCTAGAGTGATCTTAGAAGCCATAGGAATCTTCCCGAAGCTTCGTGCTTCGATTCGACACTTTTCGTGCATCTTAGTTGGTTCAAGAAGGAGAACCAACCGACAAGATCGCAATCTAGTTGGTCGGCAACCCTTCAGGAACCGACTAGTTCATCTTGTATGTTTCAGCTGAGTTACTGTTTACGCTTAGTCGGTCTAAGCACATTCATCGACCGACTAGTTTACCCAGAAAACCTAGGTTAAGTCGTAGCCGCCGCTATTTCTTTCTATTTAAACCTTATACGTTTTCATTTCTTTCTTCACTTCTCCTAGCCGATCTTCTTCCCCAATCATCCCCCAACCTTCCTCTTGCCCTTCCGCATCTTCCCGTGCTCCCTCTCACCCCCCATTGCGTCGGCACCACCCCGTAGGCCGCCGGCCGACCCCAAAACCCCATAATTTCCCTTTTCTCCAGTTTCCCCTATATTCTCCATTCTCCAAATCCATTATATATCAGCCGCAGGAGATCCCTTCAGCCGCAACTTCTTCCCGGATCGCTTCTTCCGTTGCCATGCTAGATCCGATTTGGCGACGGCAATCCGGATACGTCGAGATCCTCTCCTACCTGCAGATTCGTAGGCGTCTTGGATCATCGATTCTCCCGCTTTGTATACGGTTAGTAACCTGCCCTTAATCAACTTGTAACCCACACTATAATTTAGAAAAACCTAATAAAAATGGATTACTAGACGTTATAGGATTCCAATACAAATCCGGTTTGGATCTTTAAATTCTGATTCTCTGCTTTGACCATAACAGCGAACCCATTCCCCGTAGAGTAGCGATTTGTGTGACAACTCTCGTCGATCAACAAACCTCGGTACCAGGCAAGTGAAACTTGCCAACCTTTGTTTAGGCCATGCTTTAGGCCAATTCTTTGCTTTTAGCGTGAAAGAGACTAGACCGTGAAATGATAGCGGTCTAGGCACAATTTCCAAGTTCTAGCTTGACAACGAAGCTAGAATTACCTTTTTTCATGTCATGCATTTACCTGTCACGTTTAATTTCTTTAACGGTACGCAATTTAAATTGAATATCTGCCATGCATTGCATTCTTTACATGTCATTTGATGTGTATGTTGCATCGTAGCACACGCTACCAACTACATGTACAATCCGTGTTTCCGTGGTTCCGGCTAGGCACCTGCTATGCGGGCATAACCCTACGCCATACTTGTTAAAACACTTCCTGGCTCGTGATCCAGAAGTGAGCATTCCATGTTCAGGGGTAAGGCCCTAGCTCGATACACGTGGAGGAGTAGGGATAAACGGTCACTTGAGCGTAAGAGTTGGCCCGTACATCCTCTCTAGCCAAATGGCGGAATCTCTATGCACGACGTGCTTACTATACTTATACTAGTCCTTGTGAATGTATACTTGTTTCCTTGTCATGTACATGTTTCCATGTCATGTTTACTCCTTGCCATGTCATACTTGCTGTGTTTACTTATTTGCTGCACATCTTATATATATGTCATGACATGCATACTTTAGAATTGCTGGTTGCTTTTACCTTCCGTTTTGTTTCCTTGCACAAAGTCTTGTAGACTTTGCTGACATGTGCCCCTTCTCTTTGGGTGACGCATGTTAGTTGCTGAGCCAGAGTCCGCAGTTGAGGGCGAGGAGTTCATGGAGTTTGAGCCTGATTCCGTTGCTGACGTGGAGTACAAGGACACCGGTGACCATTCCTAGTGTTCCTTCGTCATTTCTCTTTGTTAGTCTGTTGTTAGCTTGTCGGTGAGTAGCACCATTTTGTTGTTACTTTCTTTGTTGGCCATGCTGGGCCTTTCTTCTGGACTCTTTTGTTAGCCTGGTGGCTTTTCTGGTTGTTGGACATTTTTATTGGACATTGAGATGAATAATTCATTTATTTGCCTCTTTCTGTTATTGTTATCTTTGTTCCGTGTCACATTACAGGGATCTGCGTGATATTCCAGACGCTTTACAGGCTGGAGCCTCACAGCTCCTTGCCTGAGCGGGCCTCGTCATGCCTCGCCTCCATTTTAGGGAAGCGGGTCGTGACATCATCCCTTAAACTTTAGTGAGATCAAATCATACCAAAATCGGAGTGTAACCAAACCAAAACTTTATTTCTGCAGAAAATAATTTTAAATTTAAAACTAAAAATACATATATTATATGAGCACCCAAAAGGACAAACTCTCACTAGAATTGAATATTCTTAACGGACATGACACCCATAAGAGCAAAGTGCCCATAAAACCTTTTGGGTGACAATCACTTATTAAGTGGATTCACAACCATATATTTTGTTCTAATGTGCTTTATAGACACGTTCACTCCAAACTTTTTTAGTTAACAACCAGAAAAGTTTCTGGATACCTTAATTTTGTCAAGTTCTTGTTGTTGTTGGAATAAGGCTACAACCTTCTTCTCACAAGATGCTCTATGTGGTTTTTAAATATCATTCATAATTTGCAACCATGTGACAAAATTAGGCAGTCATGTTCCATGATTGGATGTCACATAACATGATATGAAATCTGCAGTCATGTTAGAAGAGGCTATATCTATAAGAGACTTTTAGCCCTCTTCTTGTATATGGAACCTCATAACATAGGTTTCATATCTTCTTTGCATCCAACAAAAAATAGAGCCAGTATACCAAATGATCTCAAGCTTTTTTGACCTCTAATTCATGAGCATGTATCCTTTTATTCTCTATAAATACAGTAAGACCTATTTGGCTGCTATCAAATAGTCTACACCTGAATTTAAAAATCTGTCCAACATACTTGTAATGTTCGCAATAACCAATTGCGTACAAACCTGAGCATACATCAGACTCCATACTGCTGCAACATAGGGAATCGTTTGCATAGCTTGCCTTTCAAAGTCACTTTTATGGCATTGATTGAGACTAAACTTGTCTCACTTAAATACATGGACATCACTTGGTTTACAATTTTGCATGCCATATCTTTGACGATCCAAGAATACCCCGAGAACGATTCCGGTGCATCTGAATCTTTAATACAAAAGATGCATCACCAAGATCTTTCATTCAAAGTTCTTAGCCATATATCTATTGGTTTCATGCAATGAGCCTATACCGTTACCGGTAAGTAATATTGCATCGACATATAAAACCCAAAAAGAACATTCACTCACACAGAACTTATGGTATATACACTCATCAACCAAATTCATCTCAAAACCAAACGAGATGATTACTCGGTGAAACTTAAAATACCATTATCGAGACTGAAATGTGCCACTAATACCATTGGTATCCTTAAAAAGTCTTTCAAGGAAACCAAATAGAAATTCTCTTTATAATCAATGCATTATTTCTGTATAATGTCCTTTATGACAAGACAAGCCTTATATCTTTCCAAATTGCCTTTGGAATCCCACTTGGTTATAAAAATCCATTTACAACCAATGGGTTTCAGACCTTATTGCAATGAGACAAGATTCTAAATGTCATTGTCCTTCATAGACTTAATTTCCTTATTTAAGGCGGTTTTCCACTTTAGAGAGTTAGAACTATCTGTGGCTTGATGAAAATTGAGATGATCATTTGTCATGACTCTAATGTCAACCTCACGTTCTTGGAGAATTACAATGGAACTAACTAGCACTGCAC
This sequence comes from Scilla litardierei, assembly GCA_030789695.1. Taxonomy (NCBI): domain Eukaryota; kingdom Viridiplantae; phylum Streptophyta; class Magnoliopsida; order Asparagales; family Asparagaceae; genus Scilla; species Scilla litardierei. The sequence goes on from JAULAV010004415.1 coordinate 52,391, forward strand.
TTCTCCTCTCTCTAATGGATCTGCTTAATGGCATAAGTTCTTGAGGTGCTAGAGTTTGTTCTTCTTGAACAATTTCCTAAGTAGTATGATTTCTGACATTGTCTTGATTTAGGATTTCTGACATTGTCGTAATTTATTGTGTTTTGAACAAGGTCAGGAATGAGATCCTAATCAATGCCAATAACACCTATGGAAATATCAACATATTTCTCTCCAAAAACATAATATCCTAAACTATATCTCCAACGACAATGTCCTTAACTGTATTTCTCCCCGCAAACTCGACATCCTCAAAGAACTGGGTATTTCCAGACTCGTAAATTTATTGAATTATGGGATTATTAAAAATGTAACATATGGATCCTTTTAAAATATTCAACAAAATAGAAAATCACTGTCCTCGTGACCAGTTTCCTTACATTAGGCTTGTGAGGCTTTACCTTAGCTGGACATCTTAAACAGGCAAGTGATTTTGTTGCTTTAGTTGAAACTCTATAAAGAATGTAAGTTGCGGTCTTAAGTGCTTTTATGAATGTGATATATGTAGCAATATCTAAAAAGTCTTTTATGAATGGGATATATGTAGCAATATCTAAAAAGTCTTTTATGAACTTTATAAAATATCATTGACCACTCCAAGCAACTGTATAGGATGGCCCACAAATATTCTCAATATATAAGTTCTAAGATGACCAAAGTCTTATTGGCTTCATAATCTCCTTTTATTGGTTCGTTTGCCCTTTATCAATTTATCACAAACTTCAGAATCTACAAAATCTAAGGGGTCGAGATTTCGTTTGACATGAGTCTCTATGTTTCTTCATTTGGAGACATATTCTAACTCTTATGTCATAATGTAACTGAATTCACATTTGTTAATTTTCACTTTATAAATCATGTACTTAAATGCAGGTAATAATAAAATGAAGCAATAAAATTATTATAAACTGATAAAGAAGTAGAACTAACTCATTTTGAATCTCGAGACAAACCAAATTTCCTATTTCCAAATAAACAATAATAATCAAATTTGTCCAAAAAGAAATAGAAATCAAATTCAGTTAAAAACGGTACAATAAATGTCTTATCAAGATCCAAATACAATCTAGTCTTTAATAATCTAAATTTTCTATTGCTTCAGTTTGAACCATCTTGCCATCACCTACAAGGATGTATCTTTCACCATCACTCGGCTGTTAGCATCTTAAGCAACCCTGCAAAGACACACTGATGTGAGTGGCTGTACCTGGATCTTTTCATCATGTGTCTATAAGTGTCGAAGATAAATTAACTTCAGAACAAACCAAATTAAGAAGCATACCATTCTTATCTTTAGAGGTATATGTCATATGAACACTTTCTGTCTTCAGTGAACACAATACGGGATGAGCTCATTCAGACACATAGTCTCTTTCAGGTAATTATAGCTCACCTTGAACTAGCTAAACTGATTAGGAAGAGATATTAGAACCAAATGCACTAGCAAGTCCTCAGAGAGTTAAAGCTTAAGTGCTTGCAACTTAGAAGCAAGATGGGACATTGCTAAAATATACTCCCTGATGTTCCACGTACCCTTATACCTCATTGAAATTAGATTTGTCAAGAGTGTACTAATTTCAGCCTTTTCATTTGTGACACATCTCTTTTCAATATCAGAAAGGAACCATTTAGCCGTAGTGACTTATTCTTTTCTGTAAGAGGTGTGGGAGAGTCAGCCCTCATCTTTAGGTCAAGATCCATGACCACAAGAACTATTAACAAGTTCTCCTTCTATGACTTGAAGTTTGAGCCATTTAGAACTGGAATGGAATTGATGCTGGCAGTAATATTAGCAAAAGTTTAATTGAAAAGAGAATAACAAAAATATGCCATACGCTCCCATAAGTAAACTAAAAAGCTACAATAAATTCAAATTAAGTGCAATTCCCATCTTTCAAGATATCAGGCACTACATTAATATTTATCTTTGGACAACATATTAACTTGTAATTGATATCTTGGTGTAGTAATCAAACACTGGTAATAACTAACATGTCAAATAATCAACCTTCCGTTGGAACGATTTATAATTTATATGTAAAACTGAATAATTATCACGCGTTTATTACCACAGAAGTACATATAATTATGTCAAACATTTAATCTTCCTTTGGACCAATAAATATTTACATAAAATATGCGCAAAACCTTTTATGTTTTGAAATAAAATTAATTTCCACAAGATAGCACACTTTGGTGGGTTGTTGTTTCAATTTACTTACTTCAATATATATATATATATATATAACCATGCAAAATTTGAAATTTAATTGTAGCACCATTGATACAAAAATTATCCTTAAGGTGAAATATACAACACGCCTTTTATTTCCTCTTTCATTGAGTTTAAATCCAAATTTTAGGCAAAAAATTCATACAAAGTATGTACATAGCCTTTTATATTTCGAAATAAAAATTGTTACGACCTAAAGATCGTAGTAGCCCGACACCCGCCCGGATCCGCTAACAAATCCCACTAACTTGCCATGTCACAAAGGGGCCGCCGCCCCGAAAATCCGGGGCATCATGGAGACAGGCGCGCCTAGCAGCGTTCCCCGAACCGGGCGAGGCGAACAGCCGCGGCCGGCCGAGGCGAACAACCGCAGTCGGCCGGGGCGAACGACCGCAGCCGCCCGACCCGCCGAGGTAGCGCGCTCGGTGACGCTGGGACAGCTAGGCCAGGCCTGCTGACCGGCGTGGACGTATCCCTCCGCACCAGCGGGCCGTGCCCCAAGGCCGATCAGGACGGCCCGCCCGACTCTCGCGAACCACGACGCCTAGGGTGACACCGCCCGGCCTTTAGCTCGTCGCTAGCAACAAACGGCCAAGGATAAGGACACGACCGACACATACGTCAACCGACCGTCTGACAAAGCACCCCCTGACGGCTGAACCGCCTGACAGCTGATGCTTTCGGCCCTGACACCCCGACAAAAGCGCCCTTTGGCCGTTGCGCCGCCTGACAAAAGCGGATCAGGACCTCCAGTCCCCGAGGCCCCTATCCAAAGTTTCCGCCGTCACACGCGCCAGCTCAGCACGCCTAGTCATCACCCGTCAGGTATAAATACCCCCATTCCTCTTACGGAGAGGAGGTTGGAAAATTCTCTCATCTTCTATTATTCACACACGAGGGCGAAGGTCTTCCATATCTTTGCTCTCCCACCTAAAGCTCGTCACGGGCGGCGGACACACAGAGAGTCCGACCGGCGTGTCTAGCCCCCCCTTTTTTAAGCCCTATCACTGACTTAGGCATCGGAGGGGCTAAGGGTTGAACCCCAACCCAGCCCTTCTGACGAGTTGCTCGTGCTGTAGGAGAGCTCGCCCCTGGACCGGAGTCAGCTTCTGCCCCCTGCCGTCCAACCATCCCAGGCTACTTCCGGCGAGATTTGACCCCTTGGGCATCACCGGCGACGGACCCGACTTCTTCACCTCACTAATCACTTGTAAAACAGCCTACCTAGCCCCTCATTTCCATATAACCACCGTGCCCTTGGTTCCCCATAATACAAATTCATTGTACGCGAGTTCCACCTCGTAACAATTGGCGCCGTCTGTGGGAACGAAGGGTCACACCCATGTTAGACTCAATGCCAATCTCACGGAACCCTGACCACGGCAAAGATCCCGTGGGTCAGGAACCGCTCTCTCTACAAATCACCCCGGCGTCCGACCCCCTTCTGGGGATGGGCACCGAGATTGAACATACTTCGGCCCCCGTCGTCCTGAAGAGCTTCGAGGCCGTCCCCCTGGCCAGGGGAGGCTATCAGACGACCGGAACGGAACCTCCGCCCGGCCCCTCGGAGCCCCAGAACGTGAGGCGGAACCTTCGCCTTCAGTTCGAGGAGGAGGGAGAAAACAGGGGGCTCGCTGAGGAGATTGCGGCCCAGCAAAGGCTCCTGGAAGAGGAGATGGAAGTTGCGCAGCGGTGGAGGCGCCTGGGGGAGGCGGCCGCCGCGCAAAGGCGTTTGGACGAGGCGGCCGAGACCGTCCGGAGGGCCTACCAGGAAGAAGAGACCGCCCGCCGCCAACTCCGCTTCATCGTCGCGGAGCGCGAAAGGCTGAGGAAGGAAAACAGGAAGCAACCAAGAAGTCATTGAAGAGACGACGATGGGACGGCGGCCCGGGAACGGGCGGGACCCGTTGCTGAACAGATCCCCGCCTGGAGGAGGCGACCCGCGTCACCAGCACCACCCCTCCGATACCCTGCACGAGGAAGCCGTATGTCGACAACTACGCTTCCTCGCCGCCGAGCGCGAGAGGCTCCTCCGAGAGAATCAGGAACGGATGGAGGCCCGAGGAGAGCTGGCCGGGAGGCGCTGGCGCAGGGAGAGCCGTAGCCCACAACCCGTCGAGTCCTCGGCCCGAGGAAGGAGCCCCGCCAGACGACCATCGGACTACTCCCCGGGGGCGGAGGACCGTCGACGGCCGCGACGCGGCCGAAGCCTGACCCTCGAATGGCGGAGAGGGGATGCTCCGGATCGCCCTACCTATCCGGAGGAGGCCACGCCGCTCTCACGGTGGATCACGTCCGCCCCAAGGCCCAAAAAGTTCAAACCTCCTCACTTGGCAATGTACAATGGGAGGGGTGACCCCCTCACACACGTACAACAATACCGGGGGGCGATGGAGGCGCATGATGTGGACGAGGCGTTCCTGTGCCGACATTTCTCCCAGAGCCTGAGAGAAACCGCGATGGACTGGTACTTTGGCCTGCCCGTGAGGACCATCGGGAGCTTTGGCGAATTATCCCACAAGTTCTGCCAAGAGTTCCGGGCCGGGCGGACGAAAAAGAAGCCCTTAGACTATCTCAGCACGATAGTCCAAAAGGAGGGGGAGAGGACGGGAAGATACCTCCGCCGCTTCCAGGAGGAAAGACGGTCGGTGGTGACATGCGGTGATGAGGTGCTTATGCTGGCCTTCAAAACGGGGTTGCGGACCCGGAGCCTCCACAAATCCCTGCTCCGGGATCCGCCGGCCGACTATGAAGCCTTGGTGGCAATGGCGGAAAGGCACGCCTTGGCCGAAGAGACCCTCGGTGCAAAGGTCATACTCCCCCCAGTGAAACCATCCCAAGACGGACCCCGGCCGCACCTTCGGCCGGGGCGGGAAGAGAGGGGCCGAGCCCGCGATCAGATGACCCTACCGCGGCGGGAGCCGCCCGAGCCTCGCCCACAAGATCGCCCAGGCCCGGCGCGCGAGTTTGCCCCGGCGCGGAGGCCCCCCAGAGTCATCTCAGGACAAGAGGACCCCCCACCGGCGCGTTACACGCGACTCAACGCCCCCATGATGGAGGTGCTGGCCGCGGCGACAAGGGCCGGATTACTGCCGGAGCCTCCCCGGGAGATGAGGACGGACCCTGCGAGGCGGGACCCCCGGAGATACTGCCGTTTTCACCGGGACCACGGTCACGACACCGACCATTGTTACTCCCTTAAAAGGGAGATCGAGCGACTGATCCAGGCGGGTCACCTAGGGAACTTTGTCGCGGGAAGGCGGGTAGCGGCAGGAGAGACAGACCCCCCGGAGGAGGGGGGACGGGGACCGCTGACGAACCACGATAAGGAGGAGCCCCGCCCCCCGAGGGCGGTCATGCGAATTGAGATGGCGGGCGCAACCTCGGCGGGACGAGCGCCCGCAACCCTGGAGGCCGAGGCCCGACAGGTGATGATGGCGGGCGCCGGCCACTGGTCGAAGCGACGAAAGATACACCGGCCCCCTATCACCTTTACCGAGGAGGACTGGCCGGAGGCACGGAGCCAGAGCCATGACGCCCTCGTCATCGAGGCTCGGATTGGGGCGATTGACGTCGGCCGACTCCTGATTGACACTGGTAGCTCCTGTGACATCCTGTTCCTGGCAACGGTCGAGAGGATGGGGTGGGGGCGTGCAGACTTAGAGCCCTATGCGGGCCCTGTCGCAGGCTTCACCAGCCATGTGATTCCCACCGAGGGAATGATCACCCTGCCCATGACCCTGGGGGAGGAGCCGATGGTCGTCACCAGAGAAGCGCATTTTGTCATCGTCGACGTCGCCTCGGCGTACAACAGAATCATAGGGCGTCCATATATG
>JAULAV010004416.1:0-50000 GCA_030789695.1 Scilla litardierei
AGGGGCCAAGGTCAGCTGCCAAGGTTCCGAGCGACAGTGAAGTCACGACCGCTGTCTCTGCAGAGATCCTGGCCAAATGTCCCAACTGCCGACCTCCTCCATCCCTGAAATTTTCTCCAAGTTCATTCTATCGCCCTACACAGTTCGTCTCCCCGTATTCAATGAGCGGGTTTGCTCCCCAAAGGACAACAAGGTCGATGTCTATTATTCGACCGTCATCCTGGGGCTTCGCTTCCCGCTCCATCCCTTCCTTCTCCTCGTTCTTCACTTCCTCGAACTCCCCCTCTTCCAATTGATGTCGAACTCCATCAGCTCGATGGTCGGATTTCTCGTCCTCTGCTCTGCCAGCAGCATAAGTCCAACCCTACCGATGTTCCAGTACTTCTACGAGGCAAAGAGGAAAGGGGCATACTACTACGTCTACGGGAGGAGGGGTCGGCCTCTCGTCCTCGGTCTGCTAGGCAAAGTGAGGGACTGGAAGGAGAGGTTCGTCTTCGTCTTGACGCCAGTGGACTTGGCTCTGAGGTCAAACTGAGGGACCTTGAATCCCTCAGTGAACGATGCAGTGGTCCTCAAGGGGACCGACCTGGAGAACGCCAAGACCTGGAGGAGAACCCCAGGGAGAGCAAGGACTTGAAGAGCCTGGTCGCAGACGAGCAGATCGCCCAGCATGTCTGGCTCAATGGTACTTCAAGCTTAGCGATCAACTTCTGATGTGCTCACCCTGATCTGTCTCCTTTTTGCAGGTGCGATCATGAGCCTTTCAAGAGAAGAGTCGATGAAGATGGCGAGTGCTGCAATGACCAAAGTGCTAACAGCCAAGGTCAAGGGCAAGGAGTAGGTGCCCAAAGGCTTAATGAAGGTCGGGCATAAGCGGAGCCAGGAGGTGGCGGCCAATGCATGGGTCGAGAAGGAGGAACGGGGCAAGAAGCCGAGGAAGGAGCCCACGTCAACAGCTCACTTTTCCCTTACAAGCGAGGTGGCATCGGTGGGCTTGTCGACCTCGACCCGGTCGAGCCTGTGACCGACCTTACTGCCATCGCGTCACAGGGCCCATCGGTCGCCATGGTTGCCACCGTCCTCGCCAGTTCGGTCGTCCCTCCAAAACCTTTGGCTGGGTCGGCCAAGACAAGTTGGGCTACGAAAGTCGCACGCTAGCCCTTCGTGTGCCCATTGTCCAGGCTGGGGAAGCTGAGCCACCCAAGCTGCGAAGCGGTGCTCGCTATCTTTAAGTCGAAGAAGGAGGAGATCCTCACCTTCTCACTGGAGAAGGTCATCGGTCCACTCTACCCAGTAGGCGACCAGGAGTCCGTCTTTGATAAGGCTAGGGTAGCGGCCCGCCTGGCGGAGAACAACACTCTGCCGAGGGACCGAGAGTCCCTGGAGAATGTCGTAGAGCCGCTCCGACACGGCCGTCTGACATAGTATGCAGGTTCGTCATTCTTCTTATCCAAAACGCTGACCTTCTTTCCTTTTTTGGATTTGCTTACGACTTCGGTTCTTTCTATAGTCGGTCGTCACACTGTGTCACTCCAGCGACACACGTCGGTGGCGAACAGGGCCGAGGCTACCCTACGATGGAAGGCGACCGAGCTCAATGAGACCGAGGTGAAGCTAAAGGCCGTCAGCGACAAGTTGATGAAGGTCCGGGGGTTCTACTGACCCAGAAGAAGTCATTCACCGAGCTCGAGAAGGTCACCGAGGAGACGAAGAAGAGGGCCAGGAACGAGAAGGCCCAGAAGGTCACCACCGAGAACATCCTGGTCGCGAAGAGCGAGGCAACCGTGAAGAAGACCGCCGACCTTGAGCGACGGGTCACCGAGCTGGAGAAGGTCGACCTGGACAAGGTCAAAGTCGAGGTCGTCTGCCAGTACCAGGTCAAGGAGTTCGTACCCACCCTGACAGACATGAGGGATAAGGGTTTCAACGATGGTCGGGAGGCCGGCCTTGAGATGGTCAGAATGAGGTTGGGAAAGCTCTACCCCAACCTGGAGATTGACTTCTTCCGTTTGTCGGTAGCCTTCGATGACAAATGGGATGCTTCCCTTGCTGCTGATGATGAAGGGGTGGGGAATCCAGTTAGCGACGACCAGGCGGGTGGTGTTGTGCCCAGTGAAGCTACTGCACATGTACTAGAGGGGGGTGAATAGTACTTTAAAACAATCAAGATAGTTATTCCTAATTATTGTGCAAGAAACAAATGACAATGCGGAATAAACAACAATCAACAAGAATTAACAAACGCAAACAAAGTATGTAACGGGTTCGGATCCACCCAAGTCTCCCCGACTTGTTCCCGGTGATCCTACGTCCCAACCACCCGGATCCCCTCCGGATACTTGAGTTAGAAACCACTAACCTAAGATTTTGCACTATGAAATTCTTGTGAAAAACCTTCACAAGACCAAATCATACACAATGAACATGTGACTCCCACAACCCGGGATCACACTCTCTCTCACAACCGAGAGACACAATTGCAATATCAATTGAAATGAAATAAAGAAACACTTACCACAAAATCCTCTGCCTTGAGTAAATCTTACCAAATTAGGGCAAAGATGGATTTTGGGGAAGAAGATATCACCAAACCCTAGCTCCAAGAAGTTGACCAGTAATGGAAGCCTAGGGTGGAGTTGATGACCTTGATTCAAGCTCCTTGGCTTGGAAGGCTCACAATCAATGAATCTCTCTTTGAAAATAAGAGTGAGAGAGAGATTCTAGTGAGGAAGAGAGAGCTTAGGAATTGAGTTTAATGGCTCCTCTTTGATTCTCAAATATCTCAAATAATCAGCCTTGGATCCTATGAAAGAACCCCTCCAAGTATATATAGGATGGAGGAAAGATAGGCAAAAACGTTTCAATTAATGCTCCAATGGCTCTATTCTGAAGCAGACTAGTCGGTCTAAGAAGGATCACTGACCGACTAGTTCATCAACTAGTCGGTCGGTGATTCAACATGAACCGACTAACAGCTCGACAGCCAAAAGAGTGATTTCCAGGCAATATGAACTAGTCGGTCTAAGAAGACTTGCCAACCGACTAGTTTGCCAACTAGTCGGTCGGTGAGCGTTCTTTAACCGACTAAGAGATGAAATCAAGTAGCTGAATACAAGTTACACTAGTCGGTCTAAGAACAAATTCCAACCGACTAGTTTCACAACTAGTCGGTCGATGAATGTTCTTGGACCGACTAACTGTAAATAGTAACTCAGGCTGTACAGAGGCAATGATAACTAGTCGGTCTGAGAAGGATTCCTAACCGACTAGATCGTCATCTAGTCGGTCGGTGAACCTTCTTTGACCGACTAATTGATCAACAGTGAAAGAGATGAAATGAGCAAGGACATCTAGTCGGTTCATGAAAAGTTGCCAACCGACTAGATCGTCATCTAGTCGGTTGGTACTTCTACTTGAACCAACTAAGATGCACTAGAAGCCGAGGGAAGAAGCGATAAGCTTCGGGAAAGTTTCTAATGGCTTCTATGATAATCCTAGCTCTAAGATATGAGCGAAATGAAGATTATAATGTAAGTCCTACTCAAGGCTTAACATTCTAATCTATGAAGCTAGAAGACAATAAATAATACATGACGAACCATCTTCAAAGCTTCAATCTTCATTCTTCTTGACTTCAATAATGGTCCGTGAGCTTCAACGAAGCTTCAGGCACACAATCACACGTATTGAGAAGTCTTGAGACGTCGCTTTTGATGTACGTATTCTTTTAGCGACGATCTCCATAACTGCGCTCACAAACAGTTAGTACACGATATTTATGTTTGCTCATCATCCAAAACCAAATCCGGGGAATCAATACTCAACATTCTCCCCCTTTTGGTGATGACAACCCAACATAAATAATAATCAATAATAATGATTCAAATGAAATTTACTTACTCCCCCTGCATTGATGACACGTTAGTTCCGTATTCAATAATATTCATACGCATCAAGCAGACGAGGGAAATATAAAATATGAATCCTATTATTGCAATTTAGGATCTAAATCCATTTTATATCTTAACTCCCCCTGAATCTAACATATCAAATTAGATTCATGGTAAATTGCTTTGAATTATCAATTAGCACATTGTCATTATTAATTCTCTCCCCCTTTGGCATTAGCAAAAAGAGCGGGAGGAGATCAACGACAAGATTACAATGGCTAATAAATTAAAGCATGAGAGTCTAAGAATACGGCCACGGTCCAAATGACACCAAAGTAAAATACCAAATGTAAAATACCGAAGAAAATCAAAGCGTGCCAACTTGACCATAGTCGAAAATCGAAAAACGAAACCATCAAGCCATAGGTGAAAATCAAAATACGAAATCATCAAGCCATAGGCGAAAATCGAAATACGAAATTATCAAGCCATAGGCGAAAATTGAAAAACGAAACCATCAAGCCATAGGCGAAAATCGAAATACGAAATCATCAAAACATAGGCGAAAATCGAAATACGAAATCATCAAACCATAGGCGAAAATCGAAATCTCCAAAACTCAAATTAATTTCACTTATTGAGTTATGGAACATACTCTCCAATATCAACATTCTTAGTTAAATAGTGCATGGAAAACAATTCTATGTTTTCATAGAAAGAATTTCTATTTAACCAAGTTAATCGTCGAGCGACGAAATCAACATCAGAGACAAAAAAATCCAATGTGAAAACCAAATATAGCAAATATGATACCAAAAGTAACATGCAAAAAGTGTTATGCCAAAAAAATACACTCATCATAGAACTTATGGCATACACAATTCTAGCATACAAATTGAAACAAAATGATACCAATGTAAATATTCTAACAATGCATGCAATCAACACACATGGATACCAAATGTATATCAAATGTAAGAAGATACTTACAACATTAAGCTCCCCCTACTTTGGTGCATCACTTAAGCACCATCAACTCCATTTGAATGAAAAACTTTGCAAATCAATGAGTTGGTAGGGTTGGTATCCCATGGTGGATTGAACCTAGAGAACATATCATTTTGGTATCCAAAAATCTTTTTGGATCCTATGGGTTAGGCAATAAATTTAACATATTAAATTCAAATAATTGTAACCCATAGCCCAAATAAATTCAAATTCAATATGAATTTAAGTTTCAAACAAACATGCACATCCAAGACCAATTGCAAATAAAAAATAAACCAATTCTTACCACAATTGTGTTGGTACCCATAAAATGAAATTAAACTTATGGTACCAAGCAATAAAGGGTCAATGAAGACTAATCCTTCGGAAACCAAGTCCACGAGGACCGTGATTTCCCAACTAATCATCATTCAAAAATAATATCATTAATAAACGATTTCACATACATATCCTTAGCATGCATGCTTGTGTTCTTCGGACCCCAAATAGTGTATGTCTAGGGAGTCCTAATCCTATTGGGAACATGCATACGTTGTTGATGTCTATGTGATGCATGTCTTGGATAAGCATATGGCATATGATGCAATGGTGCATGATGATACTTATTCATATGAGAATGTGAACGAACATATGCATGGGGTGGAACACGTGCATGAGTGTGTCTCACATGGTGTGCACATGCTCGTAGATGCGGAGCATAAAAATCATCATATGTGCTAACATGTGGAGTAGGATGAGTGTTCCTACGTGGCATGGCATACATGAAAGCATGACCCTTCTTTGGAGGTCCACCCAAAGTGGGTTTCTTTCCAAATGGGGGTGTGTACCTAGCGGAAGCACCATTGGTAGAAGAACTACCAATGAAGTGTTTACTCCCACTAGTAGAAGCTTCGAAAGATGGCCTAACAAAGGTCGTGGCCGATTTGGATGAGTCTCCCATCTTGCACCCCAAGCCAATGTGGTGATTGGCCAGAAGTAAGTCATTTAGGATATTATCCAAATGACCCTTACCTTTATTGAATTCATGAATTCGGCCCAATGTGCACTCATATTTCTCGGTGAGAGAATGCATCGAAGCATCCAAGGTGGACACTTGCGATGTGAGTGCGCAAACACGTGTTTTGAGATTTTTATTCTCAATACTCAAAGTTGAGTTTTGAGACGTCAAATCCGCTATCACATGTTCATCTGAGTCCTCGATATGAACATGCTCAAGTTGAGACTTGAGATTTATAATCTCATTTCTCAAATCTTCAACAACGGTGTCGTTGTTGACGATGATAGGCTTATGCGAGGTTTGAAGACTAGTTAACTCATTTTTAGTCTTAATAAATCTAGTAGCCAAATTAGAAAACTTATTCCAAAGTTGTTCATTAGCTATTCTAAGTTCGTCCATTGTTACCTCACCGCCTTCATCCTCGCTTTCATCCCCGCTTTCATCGGAGGAGGTCTCTTGATCACGGTCCTCTTTTCCCATGAAGCACGTGTGTGCTTTCTCCACTCTTTCATCGTCCGACTCTCCACTTGAGGAGTCCTCGTCGGAGTCGGTGAAAGTACCTACAAGTCCGTTCTTGTGCCTTCTCGACTTGTCGTGCTTGGAAGCCTTTCACTTCTCCTTGTGTTTGTTTAGAGGACAATCCGGCTTGATATGTCCTGGCTTATTACATTTATAACACATGGGAGTAGAAGCATTAGTCGAAATAAATTTTGATTTACTCTTCAACTTACCTTGTCGGAAGAATAGGTCGAACTTCTTTGCCAAATCGGCCAAAGCTTCCATGTCCAACTCTTCTTCCGATTCTTCTTCCGATTCTTCATCATAAGTAGATGGAGCGGCCTTGTATGCAATCGCCTTTTTCTTTGGCTCGTCTTGCTTCAAGTACGACTTCATCTTTTCTTTCATCATGAGCTTACTGTCCTTGCGTACCTCATAAGACATCAAGGTACCCATTAGTTGTATGACCGTATACTTACTCATATCATTACCTTCCTCGATGGCGAAGGTACGCTTTTCCCAACAAGAAGGAAGTCCATCGATGATCTTTGAGACTTTCTCCTTTTGGGTGTAGGTTTTCCCAAGAGCCTCCAATTCGTTGGTAATGTCAACGAATCGAGCATAATACTCTTTCATCTTCTCACCCTGTTGCATATGAAATAATTCGAAATCTTTATTTACAACAACAAGTTTGGAGTCTCTTACCCTACTCGTTCCTTCATGCAAGATGAGAAGGAGTTCCATATTTGATATGCACTCTTACATGTGCATATCTTGTTGAAGTCCTCGGGCTCCAAAGCACATTGCAAGGCATTCATTGCCTTGGCATTGCTTACCTCTGCAGTGACCTCCGCGGGAGTCCATTTTGCGAAATCCTCCTCTTCAGGCCCAACGTACTCCGTCAACGTGGCTCTCCACAATGAAGCACTCCGGAGGAAAGTTTCCATCTGGCATTTCCAGTACCCGTAATTGGTACCGTTGAAGGAGGTAGGCCTAGTTGAGGATTGCCCTTCCAAAACTGAAGAATCTCCTTAACGATCCTTGAAGACGTTGTAGTCGTTGTTTGTCATAGCTTTGAACTCTGGCTCTGATACCAATTGTTGTGCCCTGTGAAGCTACTGCACATGTACTAGAGGGGGGTGAATAGTACTTTAAAAAAAATCAAGATAGTTATTCCTAATTATTGTGCAAGAAACAAACGACAATGCGGAATAAACAACAATCAACAAGAATTAACAAAAGCAAACAAAGTATGTAACGGGTTCGGATCCACCCAAGTCTCCCCGACTTGTTCCCGGTGATCCTACGCCCCAACCACCTGGATCCCCTCTGGATACTTGAGTTAGAAACCACTAACCCAAGATTTTGCACTATGAAATTCTTGTGAAAAACCTTCACAAGACCAAATCATACACAATGAACATGTGACTCCCACAACCCGGGATCACACTCTCTCTCACAACCGAGAGACACAATTGCAATATCAATTGAAATGAAATAAAGAAACACTTACCATAAAATCCTATGCCTTGAGTAAATCTTACCAAATTAGGGCAAAGATGGATTTTGGGGAAGAAGATGTCACCAAACCCTAGCTCCAAGAAGTTGACCAGCAATGGAAGCCTAGGGTGGAGTTGATGACCTTGATTCAAGCTCCTTGGCTTGGAAGGCTCACAATCAATGAATCTCTCTTTGGAAATAAGAGTGAGAGAGAGTGAGAGAGAGATTCTAGTGAGGAAGAGAGAGCTTAGGAATTGAGTTTAATGGCTCCCTTTGATTCTCAAATATCTCAAATAATCAGCCTTGGATCCTATGAAAGAACCCCTCTAAGTATATATAGGATGGAGGAAAGAGAGAGGCAAAAACGTTTCAGTTAATGCTCCAACGGCTCTATTCTGAAGCAGACTAGTCGGTCTAAGAAGGATCACTGACTGACTAGTTCATCAACTAGTCGGTCGGTGATTCAACATGAAACGACTAACAGCTCGACAGCCAAAAGAGTGATTTCCAGGCAATATGAACTAGTCGGTCTAAGAAGACTTGCCAACCGACTAGTTTGCCAACTAGTCGGTCGGTGAGCGTTCTTTGACCGACTAAGAGATGAAATCAAGTAGCTGAATACAAGTTACACTAGTCAGTCTAAGAACAAATTCCAACCGACTAGTTTCACAACTAGTCGGTCGATGAATGTTCTTGGACCGACTAACTGTAAACAGTAACTCAGGCTGTACAGAGGCAATGATAACTAGTCGGTCTGAGAAGGATTCCTAACCGACTAGATCGTCCTCTAGTCGGTCGGTGAACCTTCTTTGATCGACTAATTGATCAACAGTGAAAGAGCTGAAATGAGCAAGGACATCTAGTCGGTTTATGAAGAGTTACCGACCGACTAGATCGTCATCTAGTCGGTTGGTACTTCTACTTGAACCAACTAAGATGTACTAGAAGCTGAGGGAAGAAGTGATAAGCTTCGAAAAAGTTTCTAATGGCTTCTATGATAATCCTAGCTTTAAGATATGAGCGAAATGAAGATTATAATGTAAGTCCTACTCAAGGCTTAAAATTCTAATCTATGAAGCTAGAAGACAATAAATAATACATGACGAACCATCTTCAAAGCTTCAATCTTCATTCTTCTTGACTTTAATAATGGTCCTTTAGCTTCAACGAAGCTTCAGGCACACGATCACGCGTATTGAGAAGTCTTGAGACGTCGATTTTGATGTACGTATTCTTTTGGCGACGATCTCCATAACTGCGCTCACAAACAGTTAGTACACGATATTTATGTTTACTCATCATCCAAAGCCAAATCCGGGGAATCAATACTCAACAGGTGGCCAGGCGGATGCTCTGGCTCCAGAAGGGGGTGACCAAGAAGGTGGCGACCGATTTGAGGCATCGTCGTCTTGTCGGTGTCAATGTATGGCCGGCCTTGAGGCCGTGCTTGGAATTTTTTGTTGTAATCATGTGGTGTATATATAATGAAATGGATTTGAAAATTTCATTGCTTACTGTCGTTGTTGTTTGCTTATTGTTGTTGTTCTTTGCTTTGTGTCTTTGTATGTGTATGCCCCCAGCATTCGGCATGGAAGAGCTTAAGGTCGAGGAGAGGCAGAATTTTGTAGAGTATGAGAGAAATCTTGTAAAGGACTTTTGCAGGTCGATTGAAGAGGTTCCTGAGTAGGTCGCCGTTGGAGTATTTGGTAGGGGGCGGGTCGGGGCCATAGCTCACCTACGCCCTTGGAGCCTTTCAGGGGACGTTGCCTTAGATATTCTCTTCCCTGGTTTGGGTAGCGAGGTCTGACCTGCTATGGGTAGCTAGGCCGCGATCTGCCCAGGCGGTCTTGGAGAGGGCAAGTCAGAGCCGTAACTCCTATAGTCCCCATCGGAGCCTTTCAGGGGCTGTAGCCCCGGATCTTCTCTTCCCTGGTTTGGGTAGCGAGGTCTGACCTGCTATGTGTAGCTAAGCCACAATCTGTCCTGGAGGTCTTGGAGAGGGCAAGTCATAGCCGTAGCTCCTCTAGTCCCCCTCGGAGCCTTTCTGGGGCCGTAGCCACGGATCTTCTCTTCCCTAGTTTGGGTAGAGAGGTCCGACCTACTATGGGTAGCTAGGCCGCGATCTGCCCGGGAGGTCTTGGAGAGGGCAAGTCAAAGCCGTAGTTCCTCTAGTCCCCCTCGGAGCCTTTTGGGGGCCGTAGCCCCGAATCTTCTCTTCCTTGGATTGGGTAGCGAGGTCTGACCTGCTATGGGTAGCTAGGCCGTGATCTTCCCTAGAGGTCTTGGAGAGGGCATGTCAGAGCCGTATCTCCTCTAGTCCCCCTCGGAGCCTTTCGGGGGCCGTAGCCCCGGATCTTCTCTTCCCCAGTTTAGGTAGAGAGGTCCAACCTACTATGGGTAGCTAGGCCATGATTTGCCCGAGATGTCTTGGAGATGGTAAGTCAGAGCCATAGTTCATCTAGTCCCCCTCGGAGCCTTTCGGGGGCTGTAGCCCCGAATCTTCTCTTCCTTGGTTTGGGTAGCGAGGTCTGACCTGCTAGGGGTAGCTAGGTCACGATCTGCCCCGGAGGACTTGGAGAGGGCAAGTCAGAGCCGTAGCTCCTCTAGTCCCCCTTGGAGCCTTTCGGGGGCCATAGCCCTGGATCTTCTCTTCCCAAGTTTGGGTAGCGAGGTCCTACCTGCTATGGGTAACTAGGCCATGATCTGTCCCAGAGGTCTTGGAGAGGGAAAGTTAGAGCCGTAGATCCTCTAGTCCCCCTCGGAGCTTTTCAGGGGCGTAGCCCCGGATCTTCTCTTCCCCGGTTTGGGTAGCGAGGTCAGACCTGCTATGGGCAGCTATGTCGCGATCTGCCCCGGAGGTCTTGGGGAGGGCAAGTCAAAGCCGTAGCGCATCTAGTCCCCCTCGAGCCTTTCAGGGGCCGTAGCCCCAAATCTTCATTTGTGGCGAGGTAGCTCTCTCCCAATGACCGAGCCGACCTGGATCTTTGACTTTATCTACTAGGTCGTCCCGTGAGAGCTTGGGGTTTCGAGTGTATAGCCGACCTGTGACCTATGACTCTTACACACGAGAAAGGGGTGAAGAGCGGATAAGTTGAAATATAACGACATGTCGGAGATAGAGAAACCTGTGATTTTCTTTTGGGTCGTCTCAGGAGAGCTCGGGCTGTCGAACGTTCAGCCAACCTTCGTGATGGCGCTCTTAATTTCGGAGCGAAGATGGAATTCTAATTCAGACAACTCATTGAGTGTACAAACTCAAAAATATTTATTGAAAATATTTATTGAATGTACAAACACAACAATATTTATTGAAAATATTTGAGCAAATGCTCGGTGTTCCATGGATGGGCTAATTCTTCGCCCTCCATGGTCGCCAAAATATAGGTCGTTGGTCCCACGACATCTGTTATTGTGTAGGGGCCTTCCCATTTAGCGGTGAGCTTTCCTCGGTGGTCGATCTCCGGTCTGAAGGTTGCATCTCTGATGACGAGGTCACCGACTCTGAAGCTCCGCTTCCTCACACGGGTGTTGTAGTACCTCGCCATCATTTGGTTATGCTTGATAAGGTTTGTTAGTGCATGATCCCTTACCTTGTTGAAGAGCTCAATGTTGATGTCGAGTCCCTCTTCATTTGCTTCTTCATTGAAGTACTGGAGCCAGAGGGATTCCTCATCGACCTCCACTGGGACGACAGCCTCGGCCCTGTAGGCGAGCATGAAGGGTCTCTTACCAGTTAAAGCTTTATAAATGGTGCGGTAGGACCAAAGAATGTCAGGTAACTCGTCGGGCCAAGATCTAGGGGTGCTGACAACCTTCTTCTTCAAGGGCTCAAGGATGCACTTGTTTGCTGCTTCGGCCATGCCATTGCATTGTGGATGCACCACGGAGGCGAAGTGGAGGTTGATGCCCTAATCCGAGCAGAAGATTTTGAAGTCTGTGGAGTCGAACTGCTTTTCATTGTCCGTCACTATGGAGCGGGGTACCCAAAAGTGGCATATAATAGACTTCCAGACGAAGTTCTTCATGTATTTCTAAGTGATGCATGCCAGTGGCTCTGCGTCAATCCATTTGGTGAAGTAGTCGACGGAGACGACGAGAAACTTCCTTCCTCTTGTTGCCATTGGGAACGGTCCGAGGATGTCGAGGCCCTATTTGGCACACGGGACCGGGCTGAGGATCGGAATCAGGTCGGCGGGTAGGGCGGTTGTATGTTTGAAGAATCTTTGGTACTCCTCGCACCGCTTGACGTAGTTGGTCGCATTCTTTAGCATGGTCAGCCAATAGTAGCCCTGCCTGATTGCCTTGTGTGCCAAGGTGTGGCCATCGTAGTGATTTCCGCAGAGCCCTTTATGTATCCCATGTACGACCTCCTCTGCTTTTCTTGGCCCAAGGCAGTTAAAATAAGGTAAGACGTCGTATCTCATACGACGCTTTCGATAGAGTACGCCGCTGATGATCACGAACATCAAGGCCCATTTTTCGATCTTTCGTGCCTCCAGCCTGTCTTCTGGTAGGGCTCCGGTCTCCAGGTAGGCGACGATCAGGCTCATCCATGATTTCTCTAGGTCGACGCACAGCAGTTTGCCCTCCTCATTGCTTGGCGTCAGCAGGTTCTCGACATATATAGTTTTAACAATCTCGGCTGGAGAAGAGGATGCCAACTTTAAGAGGGCGTCGGCCCGGAGGTTGTTCGACCTTGGTAGGTGTTGGACCATTGCTTTTCTGAATTTGAAGAGCTCGGCTCAGGTTCACTTCAGGTACAGCTTCATCAGATCCTCCCTTGCTTCGAAGATGCCTTCAATTTGTTGGACGACGAGCCTCGAGTCGCTGATCAACATCACATTCGTCACCCCAAGCACCCGGCAGAGCTTCAGCCTATTGATGACATCCTCATACTCCACCACATTACTGGTCGCCGAGAAATTGTAGCAGAGTGCATACTCCAGTAGGCTTCCCTATGGGGTCTGTATCACAATGTCGGCTCCGCTTTCGGACCCCATGGCCGATCCATCGACGTGGATGACCTATAGCTTGCCTTCGGGCTAGGTGGATGTTGATGGAGGGTTCTTATTGGCGAGCTGCTGTTGTTGTGAGCCCGGCCGATCGTCGGGTAGAGCTTCGCCAATCATTTTGACGGTGCACTCCACTACGAAGTCCGCCAACGCCTGACATTTGATTGCCACCTTGGGCTTGTAAATAATGTCGAACTCACTGAGCTCGACGCTCCAATTTCGCATTAGGCCTGATCTCTCCATCATCCTCAGATTCTTTTCAAGTGTCAAGTTGGTGTAGACAACAATAGAGTGTGCCTGGAAGTAAGGCCGGAGCTTCCTTGCCGTCAGAGTCAGGCAGTAGGCAAACTTCTCGATGGGGTTGTAGTGGGTCTCTGCCTACCGGAGAACCTGACTTGCATAGTATACCGGCATCTGGATGCCCCCGTCCTCTTTGACTAGGACCGAGCTGATTGCTTCTTCAGTGGTGGCAAGATAGAGGCCAAGCCTCTCTCTTTCCTCCGGCTTGGCGAGCAGCGGCATGCTCTGTAGATAGGCTTTGAGTTCACCAAAGGCTTGGGCATAGGAGTCATCCTACTTGACCTCCTTCTATATTCCCTTCCTCTCACTGAGGGCCTTCCGTAGAATCTTGAAGAACGGGAGGGACCTCTCGGCGGACTTCAACAGGAATCTCTCCAGTGCGACGATCCGACCATTCAGCTTCTACAGGTCTCTGATGGTCCTTGGCTCGCCCATGTTGATGAGAGCTGAGATCTTGTCGGGGTTGGCCTTGATTCCTCGCTTGGTGATCATGAAGCCGAGGAACTTCCCAGACTGGACGCCGAATATGCACTTCGCTGGGTTGAGCTGTGGATTGTAACGTCGCACCTTCTGAAAGGCCTCCTCAAGGTCGGCGAGATGATCCTCTGCCTTCTTTGATTTGACCAGCATGTCATCATTGTAGACCTCCAAATTCTAATGACATGGAGATAAAATATTTTTTTACCATCCGTTGATAGGTCGCTCTAGCGTTCATGAGTCCGAATGGCATCTTGGTGTAGCAGAACATCCACCGGTCAGTGATGAATGATGTCTTCTCCTCGTCATGGGTCACCATCTGGATTTGATTGTAGCCTAAGAAGGTGTCCATAAAGGTCAGTAGCTCGTATCCAGAGGCCTTGTCCACCAGGTGGTCGATCCTCGGCAGTGGGAAGCTGTCTTTTGGGTAGGCCTTGTTGAGGTCGATGAAGTCCATGCACATTCGCCATTTTTCACTGGGCTTCTTCACCATCACCACATTAGCGAGCCAGTCAAGGAAGCTCACTTTCCTAATGAACCCAGCCTCAAGGAGCCGCTTAACCTCCTCGCCCATTGCCCTTATTTTCTCTCCACCTACTCTCTGCTTCTTCTGCCAGACTAGACAAGTTTCCAGGTCGACATGTAGCTCATGGACAATCACTGCATGGTCTACTCTGGGCATGTTCGAGGGTGACCACGAGAAAATATCTGCATTCTTCCTAAGGAGGTTGATTAGCCCCGCCTTCAGCTCTGCAGGCAGCTTCGTGCCAATAGACATCGTCTTGTCCACTTCTTCTGCCGCTGGCACCTCCTCTACGTCCTCCTCCGGAGCTGGTCGTTGATGGCGAAGTCCTCCTGACCGTCGAGGAGGTCGATCAACAGGGATAGCTTGAACTGTTTATGTTTGATGGAGCCGATGTAGCAGCTTCGTGAGAGCTTCTGGCATCCCCGCACCTGCCCCACCCTGTGCGGAGTCTGGAATTTCACCATTTGATGCAGCAACAAGGGGAGGGCTTTGACGGCGCTCATGTAAGGCCGCCCAATGATGTCGTTGTATGCTGAGGCGACGTCGACGTCGACAAATTACGTCATTCGAGTGACGACCTTTGGCATCTCCCAAGGGTGACGGGTAGGGTGATCACTCTGATAATAGGCACCAAATGACCGGTGAACTCGAGAATCGGGCCCAAGCATGGCTTCAGCTCTGCCTCGTTCAGTTCCATCTTCTGGATTGTGGACAAGAACAGGATGTCGCATGGGCTGCATGTGTCGACCATGAGTCTACTCATGATAGCTGTCCCTATGAGAGCTTCGGTGACGATGACATCTTCATGTGGCAGTTCGACCCCCTCCAGGTCGTTGTCAGAGAAGGAGATGGAGGGACGAGCTACTCTTCTCTACTTTGCCCATGTGTCGATGCCCACTGTCATAACCTGTCGGGCATAAGTCTTCATTGCCGATGCCGATGTACCGCCCTAGGCCGGCCCACCGCAGAATACATTGACGCGCATGATCGGCTTTGGCCGATGGTGTGCCACTTGCTCGGCATCGTGGGTTAGCCAATCAGCTCCTGAGGTCACTCCTCCATCACGGCCCGATCTTCCCTGGTCGACAAATCTTTACAGATGCCCGCCCTGGATCAGTCTCTCTATGTCATTCTTCAGTGCGTAGCACTCGTCGGTATTATGGCCATGGTCGCGGGGATACCGACAGTACCTTTGCATGTTTCTTATGGCAGGCCTTGACCTCATCTCCGGGGGCACGTCTTTGAGAAGTCTGCCCGTCATGGCTGCTACCATCACTTCCACCAGGGAAGCGTTGAGTCTCGTGTAGTTAACCTCTTGCGCTCTTTCTGGCCCGCCTCTCGGAGCGGGGTTCCTGGGGGAGAGGAACCCCCTCAGCGGTCCAGGTCGATCTTGCCCCTGAGGGCCTCCCTCGTTATGCTCTCGGGGGTGGTCTTGATCACGCCCTCTGGGGAGGTCCTGGTCGCGCCCTTGGGGGTGTTCATCCTGTCTCGGCTGCTCACTGGGCCTCGCTTCAACATGGGGGGATTTGGCTGGTGCGGCCTCCTTCATCGTCTCCAAGGCTTCCTTTCTCAGCATGAACTTCTCTACCTAGGTGAAGAGGATGTCGAGGTTGGCAGGCAAATCATGAAGCAGCGACTTGAGCAGACTTCTATTAGCTAGACTCTTCTTGAAGGCCGCCATGACGAGCTTATCCCCACAGCTCGTCACGTTGAGTCTCTCCTCGTTGAAGCACTGTAGGAACTTGCAGATGGTCTCCCCCTCCTTCTGGACCACCTAAACAGATAGTCCTACACCTTCCTCTTCCTTCGCCCCGCTAAGAACTGCTGATAGAACTTGTGGGAAAGGTCGTCGAACATATCCATGGAGCTGTTGGACAGGCCATTGTACTACTCCACCGTTGACTTCTTTAAATTCGTCTGGAAATCTCGGCAGATAAGGTCTCATCCACTCCATAGATCTCCATCACTCCCTGGTATCACTGCACATGCTACAGGGGATCGCCCGAACCATCATACAGCTTAAACTGAGGTAGTTTGAACCTATAGGGTACCAGGGTTGAGATCACCCTTCGGGTCAGCGGGTTGGCTTCTTCGGGGTTAGGGGAGGCGTATGCGACCTTTGGGAGATGTCCCTACCACCTCGGTGTTCTCGCCGCTGATTGGAATCACCGGATGAGCCACCTCGATGCTCAGTGGCATTCCTCTCTCCCCGCCGGGGGTCGGGCTTCGGTTCCGGCTCCGCCGCTGTCGGTCATTATGCCAAGGAGAGTGGCGATCTAGCCTGGGGGACTTCTGCTACGGTGGGTGCACCCTTCTCGTCTCGGGCTTGGCGATCTCCCGCGACGATGGCTTTCAGCAGCATGATTTAGCCTGAGGCTCTCTCGTACTATCAAGGCCGACGCCTAGGGGACTCCTCGGCTCCCCCCTGAAGCATCTCCCTCTCAGTGATGAGGAATCGATGCTGTCGGACAGCTGCTTCTTCATCCAATCGCCTTTGATGAGCAACCTCCTCCTCCTCATCGAACCGCCTCTGCAGAGTGACCGCTTCTCCTTCTTTGAACTGCCTCCGCTGCGCGGCCTCTTCTTCATCAAATTAGGGGAGGAGGTCATGTCTCACATTGCAGTGTTTGGAGGGGCCTTCTAATAGAGGCGGCCTTGCTTATCTGGTAGCATCCCAGTCCTCCATCATTTTGGTGAAGTTTTCGAAACTTTGGTAGACACCACGGGCCATGTCCTGAATGACTGTGGCCAACCCCTCAAGGGGTAAATTCATTGGGGGAGTCCTCCGAGGGGACTCCTCAGCCATAGGCTGCTATCATAACGGTGACAACGGTGACTACGGTGACTGCGTGCGATGTTTGACGTGGGTGTAACTCTAGTTCCCATAGACGGTGCCAATTGTTGCGGGTCAAGTCTGCCCAACAATAGAATTTGTAGTAAATGGGAATCAAAGGTACAAAGATTACAAGTATGGGGTTGACAACGAGGCTAGCACGACTTGGCGCTCGAGAAGGGGTCGCTCGGGCGAGTGAGTTGAGTCGCTCGCCCGAGCGTCATGTCGATCGGTAGAGCGAATTAAGCTCCAAGAATTCCAGAGCCCAAGCCCTTCATTTATTGGGCTCCTCTGACAGGTAGCTCGGGCGAGCGGGCTGCTCGATCGATCCATCGAGCTTGTCGCTCGGCCGAGCGCCGCGAAGGAAGGCTTGGCTGCTCCTTAGCGTGTCACAGCTCAGCGGAGCGCATCATGCGCTCGACCGAGCGATCTGGCAACTTATCCAAGCTTCTTCTCTCATCTTCTCTCCATTCTCCTCTTCTCTTCTCCTCTGTAACGGTCGGTTTTCGATCGTACTTTCTTCGTGTACGTGCTTTTGATCGTGCACATATTTATTTTAGACCTTTTTTGTTTTTGAACACTATGATGTGATATGTCGTTGTATCGTCTCTGAGAGTATTAAATTGTGGTACTATTTTGGAACGACATTTCTTGAGTCGTTCCCTCACGATTTGGCCTTATTTGAAGAGACGTCACGATTTTCACTTTTGACGTGAGACGTTTCTATTTTTAGTTTCGTCCCTCGACGTCGAAATTGCGAACCGTCTTCTTAGTTTTCTTTCTCTCGTTATCCCGATCACCCCAGTATTTTTCTCATAATTTTTAGACTTCATTTGACCTATTTTGCAATTTTAGCACGGCCGATTTTAATTCTTTGAACCCTAAGTTCCACTAGTTTAACCCCTAATATAATTCCTATATATTTCATCACCTAACCCTAGTTGACTCAGCCCTATTCTTGGCCGCACACAATCCTTGCATGAGTAGGAGAAGGAGAGAATGGTTTTTATTGTTTTAAAATTTTAATTCTAATTACCCTAGACCAAGTCAAACCATTGCACTATATAAATACCCCCTAGGATAACCTATTTTTCCCAAGAAATCAAACCCTAGCTGCTCCCACATCTCAAAATTTCCGCAGCAGCCGCTTGCAGCTCACGCACGCACCCGCAGCCCGCAGTCGCTCGGCCAGACCGAGGGAATTCCCCGCATCCGCTCGGTCTGACCGAGAGCCGCTCTCACAAGCCCCGCATCGCCTCCACTGCAGCGTTGCAATGCTGCAACCCCCACAGCGAACGAGAGCTCCGCTCGGTCTGACCGAGAGCAAGCCCCGCATCGCCGCTCCGCTTCGTTGCAACCCACGCACCCCGCTACGATCGAGAGCCCCGCTCGGTCTGACCGACCCGCTCCCCCGCTCCGCACCAATCCCCGCATCGCTGCAACTCCGCAGCGTTGCAAACCGCCCAACCAAGAGCCCCTCTCGGTCTGACCGAGAGAAACCCCCGCAGCAGCTAGCTGCGACAGAGGAACTTGAACTAGTTTGACAACGAAACTAGATCCGTCACCTCACTTGAACTAACTTGACAACGAAGCTAGATCCAACCCCTTTAACTTGTTTTGTTCATGCTGCCACGTCATCCATGCATTTGTATCTGCCATGTTTAAATTCCTTAGCTGTACACATTTAAATTACAGCTTGCCATGTCATGCCATCCATGTCTGATTGTTGCCTTCATAGCACACACTACTATACTTGTACTTGCTTGTTCAGGCTAGGCACCTGCGTTGCAGGCACAACCCTATGCCAAATACACTTCCTGGCTCGTGATCCAGAAGCAGGCCATTTGTGTTGGTCAAAAGCCAATGCCCGATACACGTGGAGGGGTAGGGTTGAGCGACCACTCAGCGTAGAAGTATGCCCGTACAGCCACTTCAGCTGTAAGGCGTGAACTCTGTGCACGACATGAAAACGTGACTTGTGATTGTTAGTAGTTTGCTACTCTTGCCATGCCATGCTAGATGCTTGTTGTACTTGTTTCTTTACCTGTTGCACTTATACTATAACTGTCATGTCATTGCATGCTTTTAGAACTGCTAGGTTGGCTTACTTTTCTTTTAGTTTCCTTGCACAAGTCTTTTGTAGACTTGCTAACATGTGCCCCTCTCGCTTTTGGGTGTCATATGTTAAACCCTGAGCCAGAGACCGTTGCTGAGGACGAGGTGTTTACTGGCGCTGAGCCAGAGCCCACGTTTGACGAGGAGTTTGTGGACACCGGTGACCAGTCTTAGAGACTGTTCTAAGTTACTTCTGTTTTAGCTTGCTGTTAGTTGTTGGTGCGTAGCACCTTTACTTTCCGTACGTTGCACTTTTGTTGGCCATGCTTGGGCCTTTTTTAGACTCTTTCCTTTCCAGCCTGGTTGCTTTTCTATGATGTTGGAACTTATTTATTTTGGACAATCTGAGATTTTTCTTTATCTGTCTCTCTTTCTTTATTATTATTTTTTTTCCGTATCGCACTTGCAGGGACCTGAACTCGGTTAAATCCAGACGCTTCATAGACTGGAGCCTCACAGCTCCAAGTCTGAGCGGACCTTCTCACGTCTCGCCTCCATTTTAGGAAGCGGGGCGTGACATGTTTTTTTGGTGGCCCATGCAGGTCACTTTTGCAACTGCGAATTAACGAAACAACGATAATAATTATAGGATGTCCAATAAATAAATTTCGACATCCGAGTCATAAGCTTTGAGTCTAGTTTATATCGTTTTCCTATGTCATTAGATGGCAGGAAGACGACAGACCCGAGCTGGTGGTGGGCCCAATCGTGCTGAGGTACCGGATAGAGAGCCCACCAATGCTGAGATCGTGAGGATGATGCATCAGATGATGCAGGTGCAGCAGGGTATGCTTCAGAATACCCAGAATGCCCCTCGCTTCGAGCCGGGCGCGAAGCAGCTTCGGGAGCTGGGCCCGACTTACTTTGATGGATCTGAAGGACCGTTGGCTGCTGAGGAGTGGATCAGGAATACTGAAGATAATCTGAAGATGTCGAAGAACAACCCGGCTGGATGGGTTGAATTGGTGAAGAAGCAGCTCAGGGATAATGCCCGCAACTGGTGGGATGCAGAAGAGGAGCTGTTGGTGAAGCCGATACCTTGGGCTACTTTCAAGTCCAAGTTTGATGAGGAGTACTTTCCGAAGGCTGCCAGGAGGGAGATGTTGCAGCGATTCATTGAACTGAATCAGGGAAATCTGACGGTGGACCAGTACCATCAGGAGTTCACCAGGCTGAGTCGCTTCGCACCGAAGATGGTGGAGGATGCTGAGGAGAAAGCTCAGAGGTTTCTGCAGGGTCTTTCCCTAGACTTGCAGAGCCTGATGTCTTCGTCAGATCTGGAGTCGTATCAGAAGTTGCTGGTAGCTGCTAGGAGGCAGGAGCTGATTGCGAGGCAGAAGAGAGGACAGACTTCTGGAGATGGGAAGAGGCCTATGGAGCAGACCAGAGCAATGGTTAGGCCAGGGTTCAAGCCTAACCAGCCAGTACAGTTCAAGAGGCCAGGTGGGCCTACTCTGAAGACTTGCCATTTCTGCGGCAAGACTGGCCACATCAAGGAGCAGAGCAGGAGATTTCTGGGACAGTGCCAGATTTGCGGAGACGCTACTCATGTAGCGAAGGATTGTCAGCATGCGAACCAGACGAGGAGAGCACCAGATGGAGCACAGCTACAGAGGGGACCAGTTGCAGCTCAGCCATTGCAGCAGAGAGCACCGGTACCTGCAGGACGTGGATGTAACGGTCGGTATTTTTAGCCGTGCTTTAGTTCGTGTGTACCGATATTTTCATTCAGTCGTCTGGTTGATTTTTTTTGTCTGTACGTTTCATGTTACGCGTATGCGACTCTGCTTCTCCGTTTTCTTTTACCGTACCGTCATAATTAACTAAAGCCTTAATTACCTTAAATTAATTATTTTTTAACTAATTACTGCTGTAATTTAATAATTACATTTTATAACTTAATTAATTAATTAATTTATCTTCACTCAACAAACACGTTTGGTTTTAGGAAAAGAAGTTTAGCACGATTCTTTTCCTCGTAAGTCAACAAAATTTAAAACCATCCTAATCCTCAACCTAATCAAATTAAATTGCGTTGAAAAATTGGAAAGTTGTTTCCTGCAAACTTGTTCTTAAGGAGACAGTTCATCAACAAAACCCATTTCCCTGCAAAGCATCTCAACCACAACCTGCCCGAATCAATATTTCTCCAAATCTCGATAATCATCATCCTCATCAAATCTGAAATCATCCACAACCCAAACTTCCCTCAAACAAACCCATTTCACCCAAAATTCTTTCTGCAGACAAATTCATCCCCAAACTCAAATCAAACTCAAAAACAAATCTGAAATTATTTCAGATTCAAACCCATACAAACCCTCTCCTTCCTCATCTTCTTCCTCCTTTTCTCCTTCCCCTTGGCTGATCCCTTCCCACCTGAGCCGTCGCCCTGCTCAGCCCATCGCCGCACAGAAGGAGCCGCCGCCGACATGACCTGCCGCTGGCCGACCTGCGCGCGCCGCCGCCAATCAGCCGGCCGCCGAAGCCCCTCACAGCCGCCGCAGGTAAGCCCCTATCTCCTCGTGTGCGTGGGTTGCCCTGCTGCAAAACATATGAAATAAAAAAAAGAAATGAAGAAAGAAGACAGAGAGACAAGGAGACAGGGAAAGAAAAGAAAGAAAGAGGGTTATGAAGAAGAGAAAGTGACAGGGAGAGGGTGCCATGTGGGGTTAAAAACATAAAGGGATGGGGAGAGATATTAATAGTAGGTGTAGTAGTTAGTGTTATTTTTAAATTATTGCCATGATAAAAGTTAGTAGTAGTAGGTGTAATATTAAATATGATGTTAAAACTTGTAGTTAATTAATTAACTTATTTGGTTGTAATATTAAGTAGTGTTATTTAATTGGTTCATTTGATTTCAGCATGAAAATATTCTTAAATAATGTAAGAGTATTAAAATATTAAGCGTACCATGTTCATATAACCTATATAAACACCGCCCTAGGAAGTGAACCCTGTAAAATTAGGCGAACCCAATTCGGGGGTTATGTTAATGAGGTGCTTAATTCGCAATAAATTTAATTCCTTAATTTGTGTAGCCAAAACAGAGAACCAGTATCACCATTACGTAGTACCCATCAAAACGAACCCAACGACACTAAAATCACTAAAATCGGACTAGTGTACGATTTATAGTAAATATTTGAAGTTAGGCGATCATTAGACCATTTTCACGTAAAGTTGTATAACTAAAAATCTACACGTGCGATGACGCGTGAAACTACTTCCACCGTATTCTTGACTAAAAATGTGACCCAACGACATATAATTCGATATATCTTAATTTAGAACTATAATAAGAATAACTAACTTTCTGATCAAAATCATTAATTCTCGATTTCAGCACTTTTACTAATTATAATAAATGTTATTATTTAATGACGCAGATACGTCGCGAACTTTCCTGTCGGTACACAGACAACCTAAACTGTCCCAGCCAGGCAAGCGTGCAGTTATTTTATGTTTTTGTGATATCTGATGTTATACACTTAATTGCTGACACAAACACACTTTTTTAGAATTGCTAGACTTAAACTCGTGTGCATGTGTGTAGACCCCTGAATAATCGAAATGTACACACTTTGTGAATGGTAATGTTTCTAGACCTGTATGGTTAATTTTAGAACTGTTGATACTTATAGAAGGTTAAATGCCGTTGGCTACCGATGTAACATGCCGTTGGCTACCGATGTTACATGCCGTTGGCTACCAGTTGCCGTTGGCTACCAGATGTTTCTGCCGTTGGCTATTAGTTGACTAATCTCGTCGGTCACATGTGACTATGTCACATGCGACTAGTCTGGACTCGTTTTTCAGTATATGACAGATTAGCATACTGGCACGTGATCCAGGAAATACACGTGGGTGGGGTTGGTTCCCGGGCACTAGCCGGTAGTAAACGGATAGCCTTCGGGGGCACTTGAATGTGTATTTATTTACTATTCGTCTAACGGCGGGAGTCTTAGTCATGGACTTGCACACACGGTTAAATAATTGAAAAAGAAAGTTAATTACAGACTGATGTTACATTACTCAACTGACATGTTAATTTTTATAACAGAACTGCCATGCAAATGTAACTTGTTACTTTAACTACCATGCTAGCGTAACTTTTCATAATTGTTTTAACTGCTTCAGTTCATTGAAATACATGCTAGTGTAAATTCCTTTAACTGCTGTAAAACTGCCATATATATAACTTGTTATATATATCTTGCCTTGGGTCATCTGACATCTACTTGCAGACCCTTACTGACATACATTCATGTTGTTTGAATGTATGTCAGGTTACGAGATAGGTTATCTGGAGGACGAGTTACTGGATCAGAGTGATCCAATAGATCAGGATTCTGCTGATCCTGAAGTCCACCCTACCGTGGACTAGTGCTGATTATCACCGCTGCAGCTATTTTACTTTCAGCGTTGTTGTTTGTAGGGTGTGTACCCACTTTATCTGTATCGCTATCATTGTAGGCCATGGTTGGGGCCCTTTCTATTATTGTGTACTTTGGCTGGATGTTGGCTTAATATTTCTATTGTTCTGAGTTGCATGCAAGTTCTTGCGAAAGGTGTTTTCACAGACGCTTATTGGGTTCGAGCTTCACCGCTCCAATCTAAGCGGGCCCGCTCGTGTCCTCGCCCCAAGTATAATGGGAAGCAGGGCGTGACAGGTTTTTGTGGTGGCCCATGCAGGTCATGCATTAGCAAAACTTCAGGACAATGGAAAATACTATTAATGGCCAAAAACATCTAGATGTATCTCGTACACAACTTAACCAAGTTCGTTTCTCAGCATGGCAGGAGGACACCACACCAGAAATGGAAATGGGACCGATAATGCAGCTAACGGAAGTGCTGATATCAATGTAGTCCTCGGAGTTATCAGGGGAATGCTGGAAGTCCAGCAACAGCTGATTCAGTAAGGACAACAACCTGCTCAGAATGCACCACCGCCACCCCCCTCGAGCTGAACCAGGAGTCAGACAATTCCATGAATTATAGCCCAAGAGCTTCTCTGGAAAAGAAGGGCCTCTAGGAGCTGATGAATGGGTTCAAGCGACTAAAGATAAACTGAGTGCTGCACGTATCCCACAGGCTGGATGGGTTGACGTGGCGAAACTACAGCTGACCGACAATGCCAGGAGCTGGTGGCAACTGGAAGAGAAACGTCTGGTCAGACCGATCTCTTGGGGCATGTTTAGGGAAAGGTTCGATGCTAAATACTTTCCCAAGGCAGCCAAGAGAGAGCTTCAGCAACGTTTCGCTAACTTGGTCCAAGGAGATATAGCCGTGGATGAGTATGAGGCTGAGTTTGCTATGCTTAGCCGTTTTGCACCTCATATGGTTGAAGACCCTGAAGATTGTGCGTTTCAGTTTTGCAAGGGCCTGAATCGCAAGGTCCAAGCCTCGATGACCTCGGCGATACCGACGACACTTCAGGGCGTTCTGGATTGTACACGTGAGCATGAGCTGGTAGAGAAACTCCCCGAGGGACCTTCAGCTGGAGGAGGCATGCGTCCCATGGAGCCGCCTAGGATGGTGCCCAGAGGAAACTTCCGACCTCCGCAGACTACACCGTTCAAGAGGACGTCCACTTCTGCCGATTGATCGCATCTGACTTGCTACTTCTGCGGCAGGACTGGACACCAGAAGAAAGATTGCAGGAGGATGCTGAACCAGTGTCTGGTATGCGGCACACCTGCACATGCTGCGAGAGACTGCCCTCACGGCAAGGACCATCGACCACCTACTGGAGTACCTGTACCTGTTCAGCGTGCAGTGCCTGCACCTGTTCAGCGAGGAGCACCTGGACCTGCTCAGCGTGGACCACCTCTGATCCCTCAAGATCGAGCTTATCAGCAGGTCCATCAGTAGAAGCGCCAGGTGTTCACGATGACAGCTGTGGAAGCTGAGGCTGAGGATGACGTGATCACAGGTAACATTTATACCTAGCATTTATCTTTTACCAGATATTAATACTTGTTAGTTAGGTTCTCTTGCTAAGTTTATTATTTTCGTCTTAGGTATTATCTTAGTGGCCTCCCACCCAGCTCTGACTTTATTTGATTCCGGAGCTTCCATGTGTGTTATATCTCAGAATTTTGTAGTTAAGCACTCGATTCCTACCTACCCACTTCCCAAGAGATGGAATATCATAACCGGAGGTGGCGTAGTGAGTGTTACCTTGGGATGTAAATCATGTCCCTTAGTGATTTGCGGACATGAACTTTATGCAGACTTCATAGTCTTGGACACACCTAACTTTGATGCTATTCTCGGTATGGACTGGTTAGGGAATTTCTATGCTACTATCGACTGTCACCAGAAGAAAGTAGTATTCGAAATTCCCGACCATCCGGTGTTTGAATTCATCAGTGGTAGCCGTTCGATCGAACCTATCAGATTCCGGGCTCAGCCGAACGAAGCGATCCTCGCATCTATGCAAGTCGAACCGGAGAAGCCTGCAGTGGTTCGAGACTTCGAAGATGTATTTCCGGAAGATATTTTTGGATTGTCGCCTGATCGAGCTTTGGAGTTCAGTATTGATCTGATGCCAAATACTCAACCAATCTCGAAGGCACCTTACCGTATGGCTCCAGCAGAACTTGAAGAGCTACGGAAGCAGTTGGACGATCTGTTGCAGAAAGGATTCATTCATCCCAGCGTGTCTCCCTGGGGTGCACCTGTACTACTAGTTAAGAAGAAGGACGGATCGAGAAAAATGTGCATGGATTATCGGGAGCTGAACAATGTTACTGTGAAGAATAAGTACCCGTTACCTCGCATAGATGATATCTTCGATCAACTCGGTGGATCACGAGTTTTCTCGAAGTTGGACCTCAGGAGTGGATATCATCAGGTGAAGGTCAAGAATGAGGATGTCTACAAGACAGCTTTTCGGACCAAGTATGGACATTATGAGTTCGTTGTCATGCCATTCGGTGTGACCAATGCTCCTGCAGTATTCATAAATCTCATGAATATCATATTCTATGATTTTCTGGATAAATTCGTAGTGATATTCATTGATGACATATTAGTCTATTCGAAGAGCGAGGAAGAGCATGCCAAGCATCTACGGATGGTTTTGGAGACACTTCGTCGTCATCAGTTGTATGCCAAGTACAGCAAGTGCGAGTTCTGGTTAGACCGGATTGCATTTCTTGGACATGTGGTATCAGGCGAAGGTATCTCAGTTGACCCAGAGAAGGTTACATCAGTCAGGAATTGGCCTACTCCTCGGTCAGCATCAGACATCCGGAGTTTCCTAGGATTGGCAGGCTACTACCGTCGATTCATTCAGGATTTCTCGAGAATAGCAGAGCCCATGACTCGACTGACGAGGAAGGACGTCAAGTATGTTTGGACAGACACTTGCGAGCAAGCATTTGGGACTTTGAAAGCAAAGCTGACATCTGCACCAGTTCTGGCTATTCCAGATAGGACTGGAGGATTCGAGATCTTTTGCGATGCCTCGGGCAAAGGTCTTGGATGTGTTCTGCATCAACACGGTCATGTAGTCGCGTATGCTTCTTGGGAGTTGAAGATTCACGAGAAGAATTACCCGAATCACGACTTGGAGTTAGCCGCTGTCATCTTCGCTTTGAAGATTTGGAGACATTTCTTACTGAGTGAGAAAGTGAAGATCTTCACTGATCACAAAAGTTTGAAATATATTTTTACTCAGAAGGAGTTGAATATGAGACATCGCAGATGGTTAGAGCTGATGGCTGATTACGACATCGACCTTCAGTACCATCCAGGGAAGATTAATGTTGTACCTGATGCTTTGAGCAGACTTCCAGCGGTCATGACTCTCACAGTTCAGTGGAGATTACAACAGGACCTGTGTGAGATGAGCACAGAGGTTGTGTTACCTGGAGTCACATCGTCGTTGATGAATATGCAAATTCAGTCGACGATAGTGGATCGGATTAAAGCTGCACAGTCTGGAGATGCTAAACTGCAGAAGATTCGAGAACAAGTTGAAGCTGGACTTCAGATGGACTTTATCATTCATAAGGATGGTTCCTTGAGATACGGTAGTAGGATCTGCGTACCTTCCGGCGATATCAGAGATGAGCTGATGAATAAAGCTCATAGCTCACCCTATTCCATTCATCCTGGCGGTACCAAGATGTACAAGGATATTCGTCTGAATTTTTGGTGGCACGGTATGAAGAGGAGCATAACTCGTAGTGTCGCCAAATGTTTAGTGTGTCAGCAGGTGAAGGCTGAACACCATCACGTTACCGGATTACTTCAACCTCTGCCAATTCCGGAGTGGAAGTGGCAGCACATCACCATGGACTTCGTAACTGGACTACCTCGGAGCACGAAGCAAAATGACGCGATTTGGGTTATCGTTGACCGATTAACCAAGTCTGCGCATTTCATACCTTTCCGAGTAGGACAAGCTACAGAGTTACTTGCGAAAAAGTATATGGAGGTAAATATCTTTCTTATACCTTTATAGCTTCTCTCTAGTATACGTCGTGACGTGATCAATGATCGTACAGGAGATTGTGCGATTACATGGAGTTCCTGTGAGTATCGTTTTCGACCGGGACACGAGATTCACGTCTCAATTCTGGAAGAGTTTGCAGACGAATCTGGGTACCAGTCTGAATTCAGTCCTGCGTATCACCCGCAAACTGATGGACAGTCGGAACGCACTCTCCAGATATTGGAGGATATGTTAAGAGCTTGCATGTTGGATCTCAAGAGTTCGTAGGAGGATCATCTACATCTGGTGGAGTTCTCCTACAACAACAGATACCAGGCGAGCATTGGTATGGCGCCATTTGCTGCTCTTTATGGAAGGAAATGTCGATCCCCGCTGAGTTGGGATGACGTTGGTGATAGAGAACTGTTGGGACCAGAGATGATAGTTGAGGCTGTGGATGTTGTGCGTGATATCAGAGACAAGCTTCGGATTGCTCAGGACCGTTATAAGCATTGGGCTGATGCTAAACGGCGTCCATTGGAGTTTCAGCCGGGAGATCATGTGTTCCTAAAGACTCACCGAATCGAGGAGTGATTCGATTTGGAAAGCGAGGCAAGCTTAGTCCGAGATACATTGGACCTTTCGATGTGCTAGAGCGAGTTGGAGATGTGGCTTATCGCTTAGCACTACCACCGTCCTTAGTGGGAGTACATGACGTCTTTCATGTGTCCCAGTTGTGTCGTTATATCCGTGACCCCTCACACGCTGTGGACTACTCAGAGATCACAGTTCGACCAGATCTGACATACGAACAGCAACCAGTGGAGATCTTAGATCGACGTCAGAAAGTCTTCAGGACCAAGACTGTGGATCTAGTCAGAGTGATGTAGCGTCACGACTCACCAGGAGAATCTACCTGGGAGCGGGAAGATGAGATACGCGAGAGTTATCCATATTTATTTCCTGCTCCTTAATTGATAAGAATTCCGAGGACAGAATTTTCTTAATGTGGGTAGAATGTAACGGCCGGTAATTTTAGCCGTGCTTTAGTTCGTGTGTACCTGTATTTTCATTCTGTCGTCTGGTTGATTTTTTTTGTCCGTACGTTTCATGTTACGCGTATGCAACTCTGCTTCTCCGTTTTCTTTTACCGTACCGTCATAATTAACTAAAGCCTTAATTACCTTAAATTAATTATTTTTTAACTAATTACTGCTGTAATTTAATAATTACATTTTATAACTTAATTAATTAATTAATTTATCTTCACTCAATAAACACGTTTGGTTTTAGGAAAAGAAGTTTAGCACGATTCTTTTCCTCGTAAGTCAACAAAATTTAAAACCATCCTAATCCTCAACCTAATCAAATTAAATTGCGTTGAAAAATTGGAAAGTTGTTTCCTGCAAACTTGTTCTTAAGGAGACAGTTCATCTACAAAACCCATTTCCCTGCAAAGCATCTCAACCACAACCTGCCCGAATCAATATTTCTCCAAATCTCGATAATCATCATCCTCATCAAATCTGAAATCATCCACAACCCAAACTTCCCTCAAACAAACCCATTTCACCCAAAATTCTTTCTGCAGACAAATTCATCCCCAAACTCAAATCAAACTCAAAAACAAATCTGAAATTATTTCAGATTCAAACCCATACAAACCCTCTCCTTTCCTCATCTTCTTCCTCCTTTTCTCCTTCCCCTTGGCTGATCCCTTCCCACCTGAGCCGTCGCCCTGCTCAACCCGCCGCCGCACAGAAGGAGCCGCCGTCAACCTGACCTGCCGCCGGTCGACCTGCACGCGCCGCCGCCAATCAGCCGGCCGCCGAAGCCCCTCACAGCCGTCACAGGTAAGCCCCTTTCTCCTCGTGTGCGTGGGTTGCCCTGCTGCAAAACATATGAAATAAAAAAAAAGAAATGAAGAAAGAAGACAGAGAGACAGGGAGACAGGGAAAGAAAAGAAAGAAAGAGGGTTATGAAGAAGAGAAAGTGACAGGGAGAGGGTGCCATGTGGGGTTAAAAACATAAAGGGATGGGGAGAGATATTAATAGTAGGTGTAGTAGTTAGTGTTATTTTTAAATTATTGCCATGATAAAAGTTAGTAGTAGTAGGTGTAATATTAAATATGATGTTAAAACTTGTAGTTAATTAATTAACTTATTTGGTTGTAATATTAAGTAGTGTTATTTAATTGGTTCATTTGATTTCAGCATGAAAATATTCTTAAATAATGTAAGAGTATTAAAATATTAAGCGTACCATGTTCATATAACCTATATAAACACCGCCCTAGGAAGTGAACCCCGTAAAATTAGGCGAACCCAATTCGGGGGTTATGTTAATGATGTGCTTAATTCGCAATAAATTTAATTCCTTAATTTGTGTAGCCAAAATAGAGAACCAGTATCACCATTACGTAGTA
Organism: Scilla litardierei; assembly: GCA_030789695.1. Taxonomy (NCBI): domain Eukaryota; kingdom Viridiplantae; phylum Streptophyta; class Magnoliopsida; order Asparagales; family Asparagaceae; genus Scilla; species Scilla litardierei. Next base: position 30,035 of record JAULAV010004416.1, read on the forward strand.
CCCATCAAAACGAACCCAACGACACCAAAATCACTAAAATCGGACTAGTGTACGATTTATAGTAAATATTTGAAGTTAGGCGATCATTAGACCATTTTCACGGAAAGTTGTATAACTAAAAATCTACACGTGCGATGACGCGTGAAACTACTTCCACCGTATTCTTGACTAAAAATGTGACCCAACGACATATAATTCGATATATCTTAATTTAGAACTATAACAAGAATAACTAACTTTCTGATCAAAATCATTAATTCTCGATTTCAGCACTTTTACTAATTATAATAAATGTTATTATTTAATGACGCAGATACGTCGCGAACTTTCCTGTCGGTACACAGACAACCTAAACTGTCCCAGCCAGGCAAGCGTGCAGTTATTTTATGTTTTTGTGATGTCTGATGTTGTACACTTAATTGCTGACACAAACACACTTTTTAGAATTGCTAGACTTAAACTCGTGTGCTTGTATGTGGACCCCTGAATAATCGAAATGTACACACTTTGTGAATGGTAATGTTTCTAGACATGTATGGTTAATTTTAGAACTGTTGATAATTATAGAAGGTTAAATGCCGTTGGCTACCGATGTTACATGCCGTTGGCTACCGATGTTACATGCCGTTGGCTACCGATGTTACATGCCGTTGGCTACCGATGTTACATGCTGTTGGCTACCAGTTGCCGTTGGCTACCAGATGTTACTACCGTTGGCTATTAGTTGACTAATCTCATCGGTCACATGTGACTATGTCACATGCGACTAGTCTGGACTCGTGTTTCAGTATATGACAGATTAGCATCCTTGCATGTGATCCAGGAAATACACGTGGGTGGGGTTGGTTCCCGGGCACTAGCCGGTAGTAAACGGATCGCCTTCGGGGGCACTTGAAGGTGTATTTATTTACTATTCGTCTAACGGCGGGAGTCTTAGTCATGGACTTGGACACACGGTTAAATAATTGAAAAAGAAAGTTAATTACAGACTGATGTTACATTACTCAACTGACATGTTAATTTTTATAACAGAACTGCCATGCAAATGTAACTTGTTACTTTAACTACCATGCTAGCGTAACTTTTCATAATTGTTTTAACTGCTTCAGTTCATTGAAATACATGCTAGTGTAAATTCCTTTAACTGCTGTAAAACTGCCATATATATAACTTGTTATATATATCTTGCCTTGGGTCATCTGACATCTACTTGCAGATCCTTGCTGACATACATTCATGTTGTTTGAATGTATGGCAGGTTACGAGACAGGTTATCTGGAGGACGAGTTACTTGATCAGAGTGATCCAATAGATCAGGATTCTGCTGATCCGGAAGTCCACCCTACCGTGGACTAGTGCTGATTATCACCGCTGCAGCTATTTTACTTTCACCGCTGTTATTTGTAGGGTGTGTACCCACTTTATCTGTATCACTATCGTTGTAAGGCATGCTTGAGGCCCTTTCTATTATTGTGTACTTTGGCTGGATGTTGGCTTAATATTTCTATTGTTCTAAGTTGCATGCAAGTTCCTACGAAAGGTGTTTTCACAGACGCTTATTGGGTTCGAGCTTCACCGCTCCAATCTAAGCGGGCCCGCTCGCGTCCTCGCCCCAAGTTGCATGCAAGTACAGTGGAGCAGCCCTCGTTCCACAGAAGCAGGCTTTTCAGCAGGCCATGCAGCTGAGGAGGCAGGCTTTTCTGATGACGGCTGTGGAGAGCGAGGCTGTGGATGAGGTTATTGCAGGTAAATTTCAGTCCAGTTGTTTCCTTCCTTAGTTAGTTTTGGCTTGTTAGATTATGTTTGGTTGCTTGCATATGACTGTTTGCTAGAATAGGGTTTGATTGTTAGATTGTTTGTTAGGTGTAATTTTAGTTTGCACATTTTCTGCACGAGTCCTCTTCGACTCTGGTGCATCAATGTGAATTATTTCTCGAAGCTTCGTGGAGAAGCATTCCTTGACGAATTCCCCTCTTCTCAAGAGTTGGAACATCGTTACAGGAAACAGAGTGATCTCGGTGCATCATGGGTGCAATTCTTGCCCTTTGGTGGTCTGTGGACATGAGCTTTACGCAGATTTTATTGTCCACGACATCATCAACTACGATGTTGTCCTTGGGATGGACTGGCTTGGGAGTTTCTATGCTACGATCGATTGTCGGAGGAAGAAGGTGGTGTTCGAGATCCCAGGACATCCAGTGTTTGAGTTCAGCCAAGGCAGCAGTTCGCTTGGTCCTGTCAGGTTTCGGGCCAAGCCGGTGGAGATCGTTGCTATGCAGATGGAGCAGAGTAGACCGGCTGTGGTGCAAGAATTCGACGACGTCTTCCCCGAGGAGATGTCTGGACTACCGCCTGATCGAGCTCTTGAATTTTCGATTGATCTTATTCCGGGAGCGCAGCCCATCTCGAAGGCACCGTATCGTATGGCTCCAGCTGAGTTGGAGGAGTTGCGTAGGCAGCTGGATGAGCTTTTGCAGAAAGGTTACATTAATCCCAGTGTGTCTCCGTGGGGAGCACCGGTGCTGCTGGTGAAGAAGAAGGATGGTTCACGTCGCATGTACGTGGACTACAGGGAGCTGAATGCTGTGACCGTCAAGAATAGATACCCATTGCCTCGTATAGATGACATTTTTGACCAGCTTGGAGGATCGAGGGTATTCTCTAAGTTGGATCTGAGGAGTGGTTATCACCAGCAGAAAGTGATGAAGGAAGATATTCCGAAGACAACATTCAGGACGAAGTATGGTCACTACGAGTTCGTGGTTATGCCTTTCGGTGTAACCAACGCACCCGCAGTTTTTATGAACTTGATGAATCTGATCTTCTACAACCTTCTAGACAAGTTTGTCGTTATCTTTATTGACGACATTCTGATCTACTCAAAGTCAGAAGAGGAGCATGCATCGCACTTGAGGACAGTGTTGGAGATTTTGAGGAAGCATCGTTTGTATGCTAAGTATTCCAAGTGCGAGTTTTGGCTGGACAGAGTTGCTTTTCTCGGGCATGTGGTGTCAGATGATGGAATTTTAGTGGATCCCGAGAAGATTAAGGCTATCAGAGAGTGCCCTGTTCCGTAGTCAGCATCTGAGATCAGGAGTTTCCTTGGACTTGTAGGTTATTATCGGCGCTTCATTAAGGACTTCTCCCATATTGCTGAGCCGATGACCAGACTGACGTGGAAGGATGTACCATTTGTTTGGTCCGATGATTGTGAGAAGGCCTTTTCTATTCTGAAGGAGAGATTGACGACTGCCCCTATTCTTGTCGTGCCTAATCAGAGTGGAGGATTCGAGATCTTTTGCGATGCTTCTGGCAAGGGTCTTGGTTGTGTTTTACATCAGCATGGGCATGTGGTTGCGTCTGCTTCTCGTCAGCTTAAGGCTCATTAGAAGAATTACCCGACACACGATTTGGAGTTGGCTGCAGTCGTGTTTGCACTCAAGATTTGGAGGCACTTCCTGCTGAGTGAGAAGGTGAAGACACCGATCACAAAAGCTTGAAGTACATTTTTACTCAGAAGGAGCTCAACATGCGACATCATCGATGGTTAGAGCTCATGACAGATTATGAGATTGATTTACAGTATCACCCTGGCAAGGTGAATGTGGTTCCGGATGCGCTGAGTAGACTTCCAGCGGTGATGATGTTGACTTCACAGTGGAGATTGCAGCAGGATTTTTGCGAGTCTGGTATTGAGATCGTGCTTCCTGGAGAGGCTTCTTTGTTGATGTGTATGCAGATACATTCGACGATTGTGGATCGGATCAAGGCAGGTCAGGCCGCAGATCCAAAGCTGGTGAATATTCGGGAGCAGGTGGAAGCCGACCTGCGGACTGACTTCTTGATTCATGAGGATGGCTCACTGAGGTATGGAGCCAGGTTGTGTGTGCCAGCTGGGGATATCAGAGAGGAGTTATTAGTTGAGGCACACAGTTCACCGTATTCTGTACATCCTGGTGGTACCAAGATGTACAAAGATCTCCGTCTGAACTATTGGTGGCATGGTATGAAGAGGAGTGTGGCTCGGAGTGTGGCCAAGTGTCTGGTTTGCCAGCAGGTAAAGGCGGAGCATCAGCGTACGGCAGGGTTACTACAACCGCTTCCGATTCCGGAGTGGAAGTGGCAACACATCACTATGGACTTTGTGACTGGACTGCCTCGGAGTCCGAAGCAGAATGACGCGATTTGGGTGATCGTAGACCGGTTAACCAAATCAGCGTACTTTATTCCTTTCCGAGTAGGACAGTCCACTGAGATGCTAGCGAGGAGATATATGGAGGTAAATCATTTACTCTCTGTTTCTATTTCCTTTTCCCTAGTTTAGATAGTGATTTAACGTGAATCGTGCAGGAGATCGTATGACTTCACAGAGTCCCCGTGAGTATCGTGTCGGACAGAGACACGAGATTCACGTCTCAGTTTTGGCAGAGTCTGTAGAAGAGTCTGGGTACGAGTCTGAGTTTCAGTACGACGTACCACCTGCAGACGGATGGCCAGTCCGAGAGGACGATCCAGATTTTGGAGGACATGCTGAGGGCGTGCATGTTGGACTTCAAGGGATCTTGGGAGGATCATCTCCATCATGTGGAGTTTGCCTACAATAACAGCTACCAGGCGAGTATTGGTATGGCACCATTTGCCGCGCTATACGGGAAGAAATGTCGATCGCCACTGAGCTGGGATGATATTGGAGATCGGGAGCTGTTAGGACCGGAGATGATCGTGGAGGCTGTGGATGTTGTGAGAAACATCCGGGAGAAGCTGAGGATCGTGCAGGACCGTTTCAAGCATTGGGCAGATGCTAAACGGAGGCCCTTGGAGTTTCAGCCTGGAGATCACGTCTTCCTGAAGATCTCTCCGAACCGCGGAGTTATCCGATTTGGGAAGAGAGGCAAGCTAAGTTCGAGGTACATTGGGCCGTTCGACGTTCTGGAGAGAGTTGGAGCGGTGGCTTATCGCTTGGCGTTGCCATTGTCACTGGAGGGTGTTCACGACGTATTTCACGTATCTCAGTTACGTCGATACGTCAGTGACCCATCCCATGCGGTGGATTTCTCGAAGATCACGGTTCGTCCGGATCTGTCTTATGATCAGCAACCAGTTGAGATTCTGAATCGATGGCAGAAGCAGCTGAGGAATAAGACCGTCGACTTGGTTCGAGTGCAGTAGCGTCATGGTTCCCCTGGGGAGTCCACCTGGGAGCGTGAAGATGATATGAGAGAGCGCTTCCCGCACTTGTTTCTGAGCAGTAGTTGATGTTGATTCCGAGGGCGGAATCATTCCTAAGGTGGGGATGATGTAACGGTCGGTTTTCGATCGTACTTGCTTTGTGCACGTGCTTTTGATCGTGCACGTATTTATTTTAGACCTTGTTTGTTTTTGAACACTATGACGTGATATGTCGTTGTGATCATCTCTGAGAGTATTAAATTGTGTTACTATTTTGGAACGACATTTCTTGAGTCGTTCCCTCACGATTTGGCCTTATTTGAAGAGACGTCACGATTTTCACTTTTGACGTTAGACGTTTCTATTTTTAGTTTCGTCCCTCGCCGTCGAAATTGCGAACCGTCTTCTTAGTTTTCTTTCTCTCGTCGTCCCAATCACCACAGTATTTTTCTCATAATTTTTAGACTTCATTTGACCTATTTTACAATTTTAGCACAGCTTATTTTAATTCTTTGAACCCTAAGTTCCACTAGTTTAACCCCTAATATAATTCCTATATATTTCATCACCTAACCCTAGTTGACTTAGCCCTATTCTTGGCCGCACACAATCCTTGCGTGAGTAGGAGAAGGAGAGAATGGGTTTTATTGTTTTAAAATTCTAATTCTAATTGAAATCAACCCTAGACCAAGTCAAACCCTTGCACTATATAAATACCTCCTAGGATAACCTATTTTTCCCAAGAAATCAAACCTTAGCCGCTCCCACATCTCAAAATTTCCGCAGCAGCCGCTTGCAGCTCACGCACGCACCCGCAGCCCGCAGACGCTCGGCCAGACCAAGGGAATTCCCTGCATCCGCTCAGTCTGACCGAGAGCCACTCCCGCAAGCCCCGCATCGCCCCCGCTACAGCATTGCAATGCTGCAACCCTGCAGCGAACGAGAGCTTCGCTCGGTCTGACCGAGAGCAAGCCTCGCATCGCCGCTCCGCTCCGTAGCGCTTCGTTGCAACCCCCGCACCCCGCTACGACCGAGAGCCCCGCTCGGTCTGACCGACCTGCTCCCTCGCTCCACACCAATCCCCGCATCGCTACAACTCCGCAGCGTTGCAAGCCGCCCGACCGAGAGCCCCTCTCGGTCTGACCGAGAGAAACCCCCACAGCGGCTAGCTGCGACCGAGGAACTTCATCGCAACTCCGCATCCGTCGCACTACTTTACTGCTGTGGGCCCCCAAGCCCTCCAAAGTTGTTGTGGGTCTCCCATTGACCCCTAGCACTGTTGTGGGCCCCACTACAGCGTTCTCATCGCCGTTTTGACGTTGCGACACGTCGTATCCCCTTCGTCGCACGTGCTAGCATTGGAATCTTGGTTCATTGATCTGGTTGCTGCCCAGACTATTCGAGCGAGGAATCTGATCTGGAAATTGGACTAGGAGCGTGTTCTTATATTCCAACCCCTGGCGTCGCTACCCGATGCCAGTGTAGCTCTCGCGTCGTGTTAAGGTAACGTTTTGCACCCCTAGGACCCCCCAACCATTGCCTGCTAAACAAGATAAAAATTGGTGTTTTAAATTGTTTAAATCACTAATTAAGATAATTTAAATTGGGAATGTAGGCTGGTGGACTTGTGCACGTAGGTAGATTGGACTTTTGGACGGTGTATTCAGACGTCGGGTTGCAGGCAAGTGAAACTTGCCCATTGCTCGTTTAGGCCATGTTTTAGGCCACTTTTGTACCGTAGCGTAAAAGAGACTAGGCAGTGAAATGATAGCTGCCTAGACACCTATTTGATCTAGTTTGACAACGAAACTAGATCCGTCACCTCACTTGAACTAGCTTGACAACGAAGCTAGATCCAACCCCTTTAACTTGTTTTGTTCATGCTGCCTCGTCATCCATGTATTTGTATCTTCCATGTTTAAATTCCTTAGCTGTACACATTTAAATTACAGCTTGCCATGTCATACCATCCATGTCTGATTGTTGCCTTCGTAGCACACGCCACTATACTTGTACTTGCTTGTTCAGGCTAGGCACCTGCGTTGCAAGCACAACCCTATGCCAAATACACTTCCTGGCTCATGATCCAGAAGCAGGCCATTTGTGTTGGTCAAAAGCCAATGCCTGATACACGTGGAGGGATAGGGTTGAGCGACCACTCAGCGTAGAAGTGTGCCCGTACAGCCACTTCAGCTGTAAGGCGTGAACTCTGTGCACGACATGAAAATGTGACTTGTGATTGTTAGTAGTTTGCTACTCTTGCCATGCCATGCTAGATGCTTGTTGTACTTGTTTCTTTACCTGTTGCACTCATACTATAACCGTCATGTCATTGCATGCTTTTAGAACTACTAGGTTGGCTTACTTTTCTTTTAGTTTCCTTGCACAAGTCTTTTGTAGACTTGCTGACATGTGCCCCTCTCTCTTTTGGGTGTCACATGTTAGACCCTGAGCCAGAGACCGTTGCTGAGGACGAGGTGTTTGCTGGCGCTGAGCCAGAGCCCACGTTTGACGAGGAATTTGTGGACACCGGTGACCAGTCTTAGAGACTGTTCTGAGTTACTTCTGTTTTAGCTTGCTGTTAGTTGTCGGTGCGTAGCACCTTTACTTTCCGTACGTTGTACTTTTGTTGGCCATGCTTGGGCCTTTTTTAGACTCTTTCCTTTCCAGCCTGGTGGCTTTTCTGTGATGTTGGAACTTATTAATTTTGGACAATCTGATATTTTTCTTTATCTGTCTCTCTTTCTTTATTATTATTTTTGTTCCGTATCGCACTTGCAGGGACATGAACTCGGTTAAATCCAGACGCTTCACAGACTGGAGCCTTACAGCTCCAAGTCTGAGCGGACCTTCTCACGTCTCGCCTCCATTTTAGGGAAGCAGGGCGTGACACTCTTCTTCTACTCCCATCCCTCGCTTCTTTGACCTACTTGGGTCATCGTGGCAAGGCGAAGCGAGATTTGGCATCGATGTTGTGCCTAGAACCCCATATCGCTCCAAATCACACCGAATTCTCTGAAAACAAATAAAATATCGAAAGGATCAAGAATATCAAGAAAAGCACGATATAATATGAAAATATGGATTCGGACGATTGAAACGACATGGGAATACATGGTAAAAACATGGAAAATATAAACACAACAAAATACCCCAAGCTTACCCCTTACTCGTCCTCGAGGAAGACAGATAAGAAGTTCACCGGAGGGTAAAAACAAAGAAGTGTAAAAGAAACCAAAAGGTAGGAAAGGCGACTAAATCATCTCCTCATCTCATAGCATGCAACAACACTTCAACTTCATAAATTAAAAACGCACTACTCAGGAGGATTCATCAAGTCTAGCATAGAATATATGTAGAATGGATTTTCAAATGAATGGCATGAGCTCGAATATATGATATGAAGTTGGAGGGATATTCCTATTATAGCATGCAATAAATATACAGAATCCATGATTCGATCTCAAATCTCCACAACTAATTCTCTAAGCAGCGAATAGTATCATGACTAATTAATTCAAGCATGCAAGATGATTTTAATTATTTTCATAAATGGGGCTGGTAAGTTCAATTAAATCCATAAATCACAGCACTAAACTCTTTCACACCCCCTAGAAAGCATCGACCTTGCCATGTCCCTATTCTATATAGATTGTGAGGTAGAGATGCAGAAATTTTTTTTTGCAATTGTTTTTTGCTATACAAATTCTTTATATATACATACTTTTATTTTCTTATATACACGAGATAACGCAATATATATAAGAGGCGGCCTATGCGTCCCAGACTAGACAGTCTTAGGGCATCAGGTTACGAAGAACCCCTCAGGCCTATTATTCGTATATAAAATATTTTTTTGATTTTTTCAATTTTTTGGATTTTTGCTAACTCACATAAACACGATGGAATGCAAAGCACGATCAAGGATCGCAATTGGATACATACAAAAAGTAAAAAGCATAGAAATGTGACATGGCTTGATGTCAGAATATCAACTAGACGCTTCTTAAGTGTCATGGGTTATCTAAACCCAATTGAACTTCCATCCATTATGAAAATAGACGTTTTCACACAATCATGCAATTTTCACTCAATTTTCGATCAATCATGCATTTTCAAGCTTAACTGTTTCGAGAATACTCGTTGTGGAGAATATGAATTAAAAGCATGGAAAAGCATATCAAAAGCATCCTAATCAAGGAGTATCTCTAACACACAGAAGCATAGAGTTCAAATCATAATCCATTCTATATAAATATGTGGTGACACGCAATAGACTATGACGAATCCTATGTGAGTGTGTAAAGCAGATAAGTTGAGTGTGTGCAGCTTATAGTGCAATCTGTTACGATCTTAAGATTGGCCCAGTCGATTTAGGCCCGTATAATCGAAGCCCAAGTCATGGCCCACCGAATCTCCACAATGAGACCTAGTTCGCTGAGGCTTGGAGAGGCTCGCCAGGGCTCAGAGAAGCCCGCACTTGCAGAGCGACAAACTCGTCAACCAAACAGAAGAGAAGAGCCCTCTGGTTGATCACGTACGATCTAAATTAGCTCGTCCCAAAGGTAGCTCGCCCCATAGGCAGCTCACTTACCTCTCCACCCAGAAGCAGTCCGCCTAAGGAGGGAGGCAATCCCCCACTAATATCACCGTCAGTTTCACTACAGACAAGTCTGACAAAAGTGCACCTGTCTGCTTTGCTGCCTAACAGCCTGACAAAAGTTCCTCGGGCTGTTTCTCCGACAGACAGCCTAACAAAAGCACACCTGACATTTACGGCTCTAACAGTCTGACAAAAGCACACCTGACACGTTCAGCTCTGACATCTTCGACCGAATCCTTGACACCCTGACACCGCCAGCTCAGCTAAAGCATCCGACTCCAGCAGCCCATATATACCCCCTCTCCTCCAGCGAGAAAGGGGGTTGGCTAATCTGTAAGAAATCCTAAGACATCTACTTATATCCAAGGTCGAATATCCTTCACATATTTACGCATTCCATACTAGTTCACCATGCGAGCACCGATCTGCCTCTAAGATCGACCGACGTGTCTGACATTCTCTAGATAGTCACCGACTGACTTAAGCATCAGAGAGGCTCTCGGTTGACAGCCAACCGAGCCTTTCTAACGAGTTGTTCTCCTTACAAAAAGCTTGCCCCAGCCACCAGCGATCAAAGCAACCCATGACGAACTACTCCAATAGACGGGCGACCTGCTCTGGTTGACGAGCGACCTTGAGATTTCCATCTACAAAGTGTCTTCCAATCGGGATTAGCCTCGTCTACACCCCAAAACTTGTAATCATTGTAACAGTGATTCCCATTTCAATATAAATTCAGTGTTGGCGGATTTTATCCTGCAACATTTGGCATTGTCTGTGGGAAGAATGGTTACATCCATAACAGACCCCACACAAAGTCACCGCAGCCATTGTAGTGGTAAACAGTCAATGCTCGAGGAGCCACCCTCTCCTAGGAGGTCCCCCTCAGAGAGATGTGCCCCTTGAGGGGCCAGACGCTACCATCAAGGCCGTAGTCTGTGGCGTCTATCAAAGCTTTGAGATCTCCGACAAAGTGATGAAGGACATAGCTGTCGCAAAATCTACGAGGCGGCCTCTAACTTCAGGCCCCTCCAGATCTCTCAACGTGAGGCAGAGCCTCGTCCCCGAATTTGATGAAGAAGCGGCCACTCGAAGGAGGCGCTTAAATGAAGAGGAGTTAGCCGCTCTACAGAGGCGTCTCAATAATGAAGTGACGGTCGCTAGGCAGAGACGATTCGACGAGGAGGAGACCGCAATACAAAGACGGCTTGATGAAGAAGCAGCTGTCCGACGGCGACGTTACATTACCGCTGTGAAGGAGAGGATCTAGTAGTGGAGCTTGGGAATCCCCTACACGTTGATCGAGATAGTGCGGGAGCACATTTTACAAGATCAAGCTGTAGAGAGCTACTCTCGCAGGAGGTCGCCAAGCCCAAGGAGGTTGACAATAATAGGCACATTGTGAATTTTCTTAAGTTTTTGCTTTTCAACATTTTTCAAACCAAATCCAAGTCATCGTCTGTTATTGACATATAATTGATTTCCAAGAATGATATCTAGAGATTATTTTCCTATGAAAAATTTATTAATAGACAATTCAAGACTTGAGACTTTGGATTTTAATAATGCATTCTCATTCACAAGCAAAGTACATTTACTAATGAAAGCTTTCTTGTTTTCCTCTTCTTTCTTTTCAAACTCAATCACTTTTCTTTTAAGATCATTATTAACCACGCAGAATTTATCATTAAACTTTGTAATCACATAGTCTTTTTCAGTTTTCAGCTTAATTAAATCTTGCTTTAGCATGTTAATATCATTCATCAAAGAGGGACAAGAAAGACAATCAATTTTTTCAGGTGAGCTAGATTTTTCTTTTAACATGGTAATGGTGGATTTGCATGAAACAAGCTCTTCTTTCAGATTTTTAGTTTCTTCCAACATGTCACAATTTTCTTTTTGCAATTCAAAACATGCATTTCTATAGCTTTCTACACTAGAATACAGCTCATCAATTTCCACTTGCATTTTCTTAAAAAGTTCAGCTCTAGTATAAGATGTTACCTCATCGTGTATTCCCATCAAAACAAGATTGGTTCAAATTTCATGCTCCTCATTCTCATCCTCACTATCCATGTCCCACGTTCGCACCATGGCTTTTCCTTTCTTATCTGAAACATTAGCCGTCTCTTGTGTGCAATCTCTTGCAAAGTGTCCTCTCCTCCTGTATTTAAAACAATCAACTTTATCAGCAATTTTCTATTCAGAAATATTTCTAGCAGGGCTATATTTATTAGAACGATTGAACCTTTGCACCATTTCAGCTCTTCCTTGCTTTGTTTTGATGTACCTGCTGAACCCTCTTACCATAAGTGCATGCTCCACCTCGTCTTTGTCATCCTCGCTAGCTTGAAGAGCTAGTGGTTTTGGAGCTTTTTCCTTTGCCTCAGGTTTCTCTCTTTCTTCAATATTCTGCAGCCCAAGCTCGTGGGACATTAGATTGCCTATCAAGTCCTCCACTCTCATCTGTGTGTTAGGGTTTCTATCATGCATAACTAATTTATACGTAGTGAAAAATAGAAACCTACCAAGATCCATGCGTTTCTAATTGATTCGAATAGATTACTAACCTTTGTGATGATCTGAATCTGTCGGACTACAGGTGCTGCTCTACGAATGACCACCCTCAATTGGTATCCACACGCGAACGTCATGAATAGGAATTGCGAGGGTGCTAGCTCCTTCTCCGCAACTAGGGTTTTTCTCGCTCTTTATTTTTCTCAAAAACGGAGGAGATAGATTGAAAAACGTAAAAACTGAAAATCGTGATTCTATATCTTATATAGAATCTCACGTTAACCCATTAACACATTTCAGTTACGTGACGCTATCTTAGGGATAAGAATCCCATGTTAACCCATTAACGCATTTCAGTTATGCGACGATACCTTAGGGATAATATCTTAACGAGATACAATATCTGATGGTTAAGATATTTCGTCTTATTACGAATTTCAAATCAAATTCGAAATCATGTTTAAACCCTATCATATCCATTTCGTTCTTTGTGTGCGACCCAATAGGCTCATATTAAATTGGCAGTGGGCCTAATCTCATTAGAAGCCCACAAGTCATAATTGGTCTCTAGCAAGACATTATGACTACCCAATTAATATGAATATCGTTAGTCCGATATTAACCTAACCAATAGAACATGTCATAATCCTTTTGTCACATGATATCTTATTTGAACATAAGTCATGGGCAGTGTCATACTTACATTGTTCAAACATTTAATTTCTCGCTTTCTAAGTAGACTGATAAAGTCAAATGACATTCATTTGAGCATGGCCATACATTTCTCAGTCCTACTTATCGAGGTGCCCATTAGATATCTCTCTCATAGGAGAGGGACAAATTCCATCTTGTTCATTCACTTTCCTCTGCATAATTCACATCGTTTTCAATCATAACCTTTATGATTATCTGATTAAAGATAACGTTCGGTTATGTCATAACATGATGTTCCTTATGTAGGAATCTGTGATGATCTCATGTCTAAGGATTCTATGACATAAATATTATGAGATCATTTATGACACTAATCCATGTAATTATCTCATAGCGAGTCTATCCAGTACATGTTCTCCAACAAGTACCTATAAGTTTGATTTATATCATCATACATATAATTATCTCATAATTATCAACCAAACTTATACCAATCTTAATTCATTATTAAACCTTTAACGATGAATGACTAGGGATGCTTTAGAATAACATAAAACAGCTATTCAAACATTATTATAAAGAAACATGCAAGCAATATAATAATAACAATAAGAGAAACATTTTATAAATGAAAATGACATAACATAAAGGTCCAAAAATTTGTCCTAGGGCAAAACCAATAACACTGTAATAGATCTTTTGCTACTTGGATAACGGTGACTTTAGGCCTGAACGAGCTTGGCAGCGCTTTTAAGATTTTTCTTACCTGTTCATGGCTAGAATATGGCTTACCGAGGGAGGCGGACTTGTATACGATGTCTATGAACCTCGCAAACATGTCCTTAATGGATTCTGATGGAAGCATGTGGAAGCTCTCATATTTTGTACTCAGTAACGCAAGTCTGGATTCCTTCACTTGCGATGTTCCCTCGTGCGTCACCTCCAGAGTATGCCAAATCTCCTACGTAGTTAAACATTGTGAGATACAATTGAATTCAGCTTTATCCAAAGAGCAAATAAGCGCATTCATAGATCTGTTATTCAAAGAAAAATGTTTTTTATCATTGTCATCCCATTTATCTGCAGGTTTCAACATTTCAGTATCGTCAATTTTAAGCATATGAGGACTATATCCTTTTTCAACAATATTCCTTACATTATAATCAACAAAGGCTAAATAGATTTTCATTCTAGTTTTCCAATAAGCATAATCTACACCATTAAATTTAGGGGGACGTGATATAGACTGCCCTTCAGCAAATGCAGAATCAAAAGTATTCATGGTCAATCTAGCCTAGATCCTTTAACATGCTCTGATACCACTTGTTGGATCTGGATCTAAGCCTAGAGGGGGGTGAATATGCTTATAAAAATTCTCGTGCAACCCACAAGAAATCACACGCAGTTTATAATCACCGGCAGTGCAAAAAGTATGCAATCATAGAGTACGCACAGATATACCCTAGTTCAGTCGTCCCACGACATACTCCAGCCCCCAAGCAAATACTAGCATTAATGTGTTTCTTATGTACTACTACAATGAGTCTCGAGCCTCCAGCTACCCACCTAGTACGTACCACACTCCCCGAGTGCAAAACACTATCAACCTAGTAAATGCTCTATCTTGACAAGCCCCACTCGTCAAGACCCTCTTATCTAGTCCCCCGACTAAACAAGTCCCAAAAGAACACAAAAGTGGTAAAGTTTTCCCTACAGAGATCGTTACTACTACACACAAATAATAGTAAAAGAGTTTAAAAAAATCTATGTGTGTTGGCGTAATCGTCTCTGTCAATCAGCACGGGTCAGCTCTTGTCTGGCAAGATGTAGATGTCTCGTCACGTCTGCAACTCAAGTTGCTGCTATTGCTAGGCTCCTCTTTGAATATTGCAGCCTTATCTTGATGGTGGAGCAGCAGTGCGTGGCCTGAACCCTGTAGTGTGTGGCCTGAACCCTGTAGTGTGTGGCCTGAACCCTGCAGTGCACGGCCTCTAGTGCAGCAGTGCTCGGTCTGAGTCTTGGCTGCTCGAGCAGTGCGCACGCAGATCCCTTCGATGCCCGAGCAGTGTGCACACAGCCTCCTTCTTCGCCCTTGATTCTTCAACTTGCGGCACTAGAGAATCCCCCTTGATGAATACTTGCTTGATGATGCTATTGTGAGGCACTTGGATGCATGTGCAAGCTTGAGGCAAGGAGAGTAAGGCTGTTGGGTGTGTTGCTTGCTTGGTTTGTATCTTGCGCAAGTATGGCTAGAATTTGGCTATGGTGCTAACTTGCGCAAGGGGCTTTGTGTGAGCTTGTTGATGACCTTCCCCCTCCTTGGTTTGAGGCAATGGAGATGTAATATTGAACTTGTGGCTAGGAGCTCTTGGGGTGATGGAACTTTGAAGCTTGGCTCTTGGTGAGGAGGAGCTCTAGGAGACTTAGCAAGGAGATTGCGCAATGAGGTATGGCTTACGGCTATGGGAGTTTCTTTAGGATGATGCTTTGAGGATGATAGTTAGGAGTTTAGGGTTTTGGCCTTGTATTCTTGCGCATGGGGGTGATATGTCTATGGGAGCAAGCTTACGCAAGTTTGTTAGGGTTTTGCCAAAATACAATCTCCCCTTCCCTTGTGTTGCCGCAACTAGCCTTTGGAAGAAATTGTGTGGGCCGCAATATGTTGGCTAGGGTTTTGGTGTATGGCCGTAAGTTTTCATCCCCTTTGGTAGCTTGGTTTATATAGAAAAGGGTATGGAGAATTTGTGGCTCAGGAGAAATCCTAATGGAGATAGGAGTGGGAGATTTTGATGGATTCTATTTGATCTCATTGCAATACTAATTGGATTTGGATTTGGATTCTAATAGGATAGGAGATTAGATAGGATCTTTGATTGATTTGAATCAATCAAGAGGATATTTGAAAGAGATACTCCATACTCTCCATATTGGAATAGGATTAGAATGTCAATGGGGATTTGGATCAATCTTAAATTGATTTGAATAAGATCCTCTCCAATTTGACTTGGTCCAATGTTTTTAGCTATAGTCACCATCTCTTTGACTAAGTCCAAGTTGCTATATGGATAGCAATTTCTTTATCTTCCAATTTGATATGTGAATAACAATTCCTCCATCAATTGACTTAGTCATCATTTTGAAGATTTACAAGCGTGACACTCCTGAAAACACTTAACACACACATTACAACGTTCACACACGTTTGTTATCATCAAACACTAAGTCATCGATCGTTGAAACCAACACACATTGTATCCAACACGAAGGACTTAGGCTCTGGAACTCTTGAAGCTTAATTCGCTCGATCGAACGACATGACACGATCAGCCCCTCCTCGAACGCCAAGAGGAACACTACACAAGGCACCGCTCGACCGAGCGAGCACTGCACTTGGCCGAGCAGTAGGTCGACAGACTCCAATTTGACTTAAAATAATGGGTTCCGGGTTGGTTTTCTTGTAAAACCCAAACCCAAACTGTTTTGTATAAATCGTGAACGATTTTTAGAGTAGGTTAAGCTTTAATTTTCTGTAGCAAAATGCTTAGAGCTATTTTGGGAGCTCTCTTTTGGTAAATTCTTTTGCAATCTAATTCTTTGTTTGTGGTTGGATTTCCTTGATTTCTTCATCATTGCTCTCATTTCTCTTGCTATCTCTATTGAAATTAATTTCATGCAATTTGACCGGTTGGATATGCATATCTCTATTGCTATTGTATTTAAAGCTTTTGCCAAGCTAGAGTCGTGTGCATCTAGGGCTTAGGGACGACCCCTAAAATCTTAGGGATCGAATGTTAGGTTAGACCCCCGTTGGATCAATCTAGGATTGCCTATGAATGTTTGAACAAGGGTTTTGGGAGATTGGCCTTAGGATCGGGGTATCGCGAAGGCGGATCCGTATCCTAGGGAGAATCCCCACAAATCCGATTTAGGCTTAGCGGCCGTTCTCTAGGACTCGTGATTGGGATAGTGACGTGAGAGCCGGGGCGATCGCTAATCCCCAATCCTCTAGTCGGTGACTGCGAGAGCACACCGACTGCTAGAACCAACCATAAGGTAGCGTCGTACTCTGTAGGTCACGAAAGTGGATACGGTTCTGCGAGGCAGGACCAAGTGTCAATCTTAATGCACGCATTTCCATGTGAAGCCGACTGCGAGAGCACGGTTTTGGATAGAGATGCGTTAGACGAGTATGAATAACGAAAGTTAAGTACTCGTTCTCATCTACGGATGTGACACTCCTACCCTAATCCTTATCATAGTTGGTGTACTTGAATCAAATATGATCTTTGCAGACTTATTCGTGGTGTGATCCTTGCGGACATTGTCGTGACCCTTGTAGGCACATTAGCTTAATTTTCTCATGAAACTAGTAATTACTCGATACTTATGGCACTTTTCGATGAGATTTTATTGCTAAATTTTCCGACGTTCTCATACCCTTGCAGTGTGAAACGTTGAGTTATAGAAAAGATATTAATAATCATTGATTGTATAGACCCTAACGAAATCACGACCAACATATTATCTCCACATTGGTACCCTATTATTGACTTTCTCGTACTTATCTTGGGATCATTTTTATTATTTAAGACCATCGTCAACATTCGTTCGCCTTCAGAAGGTGGTTGTTTCATATCGTATTAGTTCTCTTTATAAACTGAAATTCGTGGTTTTGAATGTCAGTTGTCCCGTGGATACGATACCTGGACTCACCATGATTATTACTTGTTTGATCTCCTACACTTGGGAGTGGCGCTCACATCTTTTGAGGTGAGTCAAGTTTTTGGCGTTGTTGCCGAGGACAACAGCATTTTTGATCCACGATTTCAGTTTGTATAAAGGAATATTCAATGAGATCCTTTCACCTAATAGTTTAGGACTTTTTATTTTCTTATTTTTGTTTTTATAAAAAAACCAACAAAAATATATGGATGGTAATGCATCCTTTTCAGACTTTATTTCAGATTTGATCCAAATCCTACTGGTCTTCAATGGTACGAATGAGAAAACTCCATATTTACACTTGCAAGAGTTTGAAAATATATGATATCATCTGTTTCCTGGGAACGAGCGCATTGAAAGGCTATGTCTTAAATATTTCTGGTATTCTTTAAGAGGTAATGCTATATCTTGGTTTAATGCTTTACCTCATTACTCATTATCTAATTGGTTCTCATTTCAGGTTAACTTCCTTAAGAGATTCTTGCCTCCTTCCTTGTGGCAAGCACAATGGCATCAAGCTTTGAAACAGCAGATTGCGAACTTCATCCAAGCCGATGGGGATGTCTACCATCAAGGTTTGAAGAGGTTCAACGATTTAATAATTGCGTGCCTACCCCATAGCTTCCACGATGATCATCTCATGCAGATCTTTTACACAGGATTACTGCCTCCTACGCCGGATTTTATACAGATGAGCTGCAATGGAGAATTCTTTGCATATACGACCGAGGATGCATGGTGGTACTTGCAAGACCTTGTAGTGCATGAGCGAACTACGACGTCTGAAGATCAATCACCTGGATAAGAATATGATGGCCAGAGCATTCCTTTTGAGGACACATTTCAGCAGGTCCAGGGATAGCCTGAGGACTTACCTTGGATTTATTACTGATGCGACCCTATGGGGCACCAAGAGGAATCATGCAAGAGGGAGCATTAGAACCAATTAGAGGAGTTTGAGCGAGGACACTTCAATTAGCATGAGGAGATTGGTGATGGGGTGATGTGGACTATGCGGGTGACATGATGCATTTTCATTTTGATGATGTTGTTGTTGGGGTGGAGACAAGTGATGGCGACATCAAAATCAATGTTATTGAGGAGCCTAAACCATGTCTTTCTTCAAAATCACCTCCCCCACCTGAGGTGTACGAGTACATTGGATGGAATGCTATAGGTTATCACTGTTATGACGAGGATGATACGTGCAAGGGAGAGAACTTACATACTACAATGGAGCCCGAGCCATACATCCCCACAGATTCGTTTCAGCAGCCACTATTTCCTCCACCTCGGGATGTGTCACGCCCCGCTTCCCATTATACTTGGGAGCGAGGACGCGAACGGGCCTGTTTGGGCTGGAGCGGTGAAGCCCTAACCCAAGCGTCTGTGTATAACTATTTGGCAGGTTCTTGCTTGCGAACAATCGAAACAATAAAACGATGACATTATTTCTATAACTCCCAGATTACATGTACACAAAGAATTAAGGCCCCGCATGGCCATTACAACAGTTACACCAAATAAAATTACACCTGAAAGAATACAACAACAATTATTAAAATTTTTAGCAAGCTGCAATGTGTCTGCCGTCTTCAGCAGTGGATCTCGTGCTCCTGGTTCTCTTGGTCCTCCTGCTCAATCTCCAAAAGAACTCTTCGGTGAACTCTTCTCAAAACCTAACGTATATTTCACAGATAAGGAAATATACGTCAGCAAGGGTCGCTCGGCAAGATTTAAAACGTTAGTAATAAAATGACCCTCGGCAAGGTGATAATATAGTACACAAAGTTTAGGGAAAGGGAGGCACATTATAATTCCAAAAAGATGATACATAGCAGCATGTGGGAACAAGTGGGCATAACAATGTGTAGTGTGCAAATCGATGAGCATGAGTATTGTAGTGTGCAAAGTAAGTGTAGTGTGTATAGCAATAAGCGTGGCGAGTGTAGTGTGTACAGCAATGCTCGTGACAATAAGTTTAGCAGGTTACACCTTAGCATCAACAGAGGTAAAAAGAGTGCAACAATCAATCTCTTAACTAGTGACAAGCCCAGTGTCTGAGGGGGACGTGACTAGCATTACACCCAAGTCAACGGGAGCTACCCGTGACTCTCTACTCACCGACCCGGCCAGGTGTCGGTCAAGTTCACTAATAGAGTGTAATCCAGCTTTCCAGCCTCTACTACACTAGACTACCCCAACCAATGTGTCCATAAGTCAATCCGTAGTTCAATGTTAGCCGTATGACTAACATTCCGTAAATGGCCCGCGGCCCAATATCCGTAATGCCCGAAGGCC
>JAULAV010004417.1:0-24988 GCA_030789695.1 Scilla litardierei
CTTTGTAGCATTTCATTAAACACTCGTCGAGCTTCCATCATGGCGTAGAATCGTCGCGCTTTGATACTAATTGATGCGATCTTCACTAAGAAAGAGAATACAAGAAGAATTTTTATAGTGGAAAGATGAGAAAGATGTGATTTTTATTTTATTGAAGTGAGAATAGATAAATTTGGCAACGTTTGAGAGGTGGACGACTCTCCTAACTATGACAAGACATAGCCTAACTCTCCCACTCGATCTCTCGGATCTACCAAATTCTTCTCAAGACTCAACATAATCCCTCCATCTCATTTACACATTTATTTATAATAAAATCCTCACTAATTACCCTTCTTATTTAAAAATTATCAAATAAACCCCAACTTTATTCTCCTATTAAACTATTACCATTTAAGAACCCTAAAATTACTCCACTTTACATGGTTTGATTCTCCATTAAATGTCGTTATTCTCTCATTACTTCGTTGCCAAATAAATCAGTGTCCCCCTTCGACGCACCATCCGCATTCGATGCACCGTCCACGCATTGAGGACAATGTGGATTTTTGGGGGCGGACTAATGTTAGATCCGACCCAAGAGGAGGCGGCCCAAGGGGGCCTATTTTATTGTGTTTTGTGTTATTTTATTAAAGGGTATTTGGGTAATTAGACTTTTTAGTTAGGATTATTATAAATAAAAGGGGAGGCTAGCCGGCCCTAGTATGCGGATTTTGTGAGTGATTTTGATATTTGAGAGGAGAAGGTTCCTCGATCTAGGGAGGGTGCGGACGTCCCCTATAAATCGGCGTCTAGGAAGGGCGATTACCCCCTTTAAGTGTAATCAATCTATCTTTATTTTCAGTTTATTCTAATAAATTTCAGATTTGCTTGGTTCCTATCATTTTGGTATCAAAGCAACGATCTATGGCGGATTGGAGGAGATTCAGGCAGGAAAGGTTAGAGATCGTCATGCAATTATGCCTATAGTTGCAACAATCATATAAGAATATATACAAGATCTGAAGGAGCTTGCGACAGATCTAAAAGCTTGAAAATTTCAGATCTGAATACGGCGAAAATTTCAGATTTGAAGGCGGGAGAGATTTAAGATCTAGAGGCGACGGAAAATTCAGATCGGAGCGAAAGCCCTAATTTTGGTCTAAAGTCAACTTTAGACAAGGCGGAGGAAATAGGCGACAATTTTGACGCAGATTTACATCCAGATGACGAAGGGTTACTTTCCGACACCGACAAGTACATCGAGAAGCCGATGGCGGAAATTTCAGATCTGAAGGCGGTGAAAATTTCAGATCTGGGCAAAAACTCATATCTAGGGCAAAAGGCGTCGCTTTTGGCGGTGAAACAGCGAGATGTGCCATCTTCAGCAGCAAAACAGAAGGGCCCAAAATCCCATGGCATCCCCGAGGGGCTGTCGCCCCTCCTGTAGGGGCGCCAGACCCTCTTAGGGCCCCAGGGGGGCTGCCGCCCATCTGGAAGGGGCGCCAACCCCTGCTGGGCCTTCCAGGGGGGCTATTGCCCCTCCAAAAGGGGCGCCATGGCTGCAGGGCCCCCTTGTGCCCAGTTTCATGACATAGGGCCTATCGGGGCTCAGATCCAGCTGGTTTCGAGCCCAAATAGCAAAAATGTGATACCGTGGGGGCGGCGAAACAGAAACGATGGGAATCTCGAAGGTCGACGAGGGCCCCAATGCCATTGGTTTTCAGTTCGAAGTCCTTCCGAGCGTCAACATTTCAGTTTTGGGTTTGGAGGACCTTCAGATCTGACTGGCGACGACCGTGGCTTTTTCTAGACGTCGTTGAAGACGGTGGAGTTCAATCGTACCCTTTTGACCCAAGAGGAGGCGTGCGCGCACTTGGAGTGTGGCCGCTATGGACTTCATGCACCACCTTGAGGACAAGGTGGATTTTCGGGGGCAGAATAACGTTAGATCTGGCCTAAGAGGAGGCGGCCCAAGGAGGCCTATTTTATTGTGTTTTGTGTTATTTTATTACGAATGGGTATTTGGGTAATTAGACTTTTTAGTTAGGATTATTATAAGTAAGAGGGGAGGCTAGCCGACCCTAGTATGCGGATTTTGTAAGTGAATTTGATATTTGAGAGGAGAAGGTTCCTCGATCTAGGGAGAATGCGGACGTCCCCTATAAATCGACATCTTGGCAGGGCGATTACCTCCTTTAAGTGTAATGAATCTTTCTTTATTTTCAGTTTATTCTAATAAATTTCAGATTTCCTTTTGGTTCCTATCCGTTACGTGCTTTTATTATTGAAATATTTATTTACATGCATCTATATATCAATTACTAAGCTCTGGAGAGAAGGTTGTCAAAAATATTGACTAATGTAAAGTTATTTAGTTTAGATATGATTTGATCGAAAGGATGAGAAATAGTATGCTACTCTATATAAAGTTAAAGGCCCAGGAATACTACTCTTGTAACACCATAAAAATGTGTGTTCAGTTGTCACCATTGAATGCCAACATGAGTTAAAAATGTGTGGACTTTTGATGCAACGACATGTCCATGTAAGAACACATAAATGCACTCTCTTTTTTATTTCTGAATATTGCCTTGTCATCGTATCCGTGCCCTTTTTAATGAATTGTTGTGCCGCACGTCTGTGTCTGTGATAGGACTTAGGGCTGAAATTTGGGAATTTTATTGAAATCAAAGAGGAATACAAGATAAACGACCCCTTTCGAGAGGGAGCCGACTCTCCACTCTAGATCTACGACAACAACTACTATACTCACTATATCTATGAACTACCACTCTAAACTAGGGTTTATCACTCAAAATTCGCATGCTAACAAATGACGGCTGCCCTAAACATATATAGGAGCAGATCTGGTCATAAAAGGAAAATTAATAAATCAGCCCAAAACTTTTCAAAAATGGAAATTGCTAAATCAGTCCAAACCCTTCCAAAACTGCCTGACGACTAATTCTGCTCCGCTGATCTCGTCTTGCGTCTTCTCCGCTGATACGTAATGATCTTATCATTACTCCTCCAAAAGAATCACATTGTCCTCAAGGTGGAAATCAGGAAATCTCTGCTCAATGACATCGTAAGGCTCACATGTCGTCTCATGGTCTGGTAGGCCCGACCACCTAACCAGAACCTCGCGCTCCC
Organism: Scilla litardierei; assembly: GCA_030789695.1. Lineage (NCBI taxonomy): Eukaryota > Viridiplantae > Streptophyta > Magnoliopsida > Asparagales > Asparagaceae > Scilla > Scilla litardierei. The sequence continues at coordinate 3,136 of JAULAV010004417.1, forward strand.
CTGTTTACCCCTGGCGAACTCCTATCACCTCTGATGGCTCCAAAAGCACCTCCATGTCAGCTGTCAGCATTGATGGTATCGAGGGAGACGGCGTATGGTCTCCGATGGTGCGCCTCAACTAGGAAACATGAAATACATGGTGAATTGCTGAATCTGGGGGTAACCTCAGCCGATAAACCACCTGCCCAATGCGCGCCTCTACCTTGTAAGAGCCAAAGTAACGAGGAGAGAGCTTCTCATTCCTCCTGTGATCCAGTTATCTCTATCTGTAAGGGCGAAGCTTCAAGTAGAACATGTCACCCTCTGCAAACTGAATGTCCCGCATGTGCCCGTCAGCTTGGGCCTTCAACAGCTGTTGCGCCCGCAACAAATGATGCTTCAACTCCTGAAGCATCTGGTCCATCTCTTCTAACAGCTGATCCACCTGAGAGACTGGTGTGGAACCCCGACCGTAATGTAGCAAATGCGGGTGGTCCCTCCCGTACAACACCCTGAAAGGAGTGGTCTGGGCGCCGTATGGAACGAAGTATTGTACCAATACTCTGCCCATACCAACCACTTGGCTCACTGCTTCGGCGCATCCGAGACGAAACAACGAAGATGTCTCGATACTCCTGTTGACGACCTCCGTCTGGCCATCCGTCTGTGGATGGTACGCCGTGCTCCGCTTCAGCTTTGTCCCCAGCATCTTGAAAAGCTCTCTCCAAAAGTGGCTGAGAAAAGCCTGGTCCCTGTCTGTAACGATCACCTCTGGTATCACATGCAATCGAACCACCTCCTTGGTGAATGATGATGCCACTGTCACTGCTGAGTACGGGTGCCTCAACGCCACGAAATGTGCATACTTGCTCAGCCTATCAACCACCACCATGATAATTGTGTACCCCTTTGACTTCGGCAACCCGTCAATGAAGTCCATGTTGACATCCTCCCAAACCCGGTCTGGTAACGAGAGTGGCTATAACAATCCTCCTAGAGTTGCCGCCATAAACTTGTGACACTGGCAAATGTCACACTTGGCTACATGTGCTGCCACGTCATTTTTCATCCCCTCCTAATAGACTTCTCTGCTCAAGCGCTGGTAAGTCTTGAGGACGCTCGAATGGCCCCCCACTGCACTCCCATGGAACTCCTGTAGTAGTATAGGAATGTGAGTCGAGCTCATTAGTAAAACCAAACGACCCTTATGCAATAAGCGCTATCCGTCCAACTCATATCTCGGATGTGCTGCTGGATCCTGAAGTAATGCCACCCTAATCTTGCCCAACTTCCCATCCTCTGATATCTCCCTCATCAGTGGCGCCAAATCTAACAACACCGGCAACGACAGAGCCGCCGGCTGAGAGTCTACCTCCATCCTCGACAAGGCATCAGCTGCCTTGTTCTCCAATCCTGGCCTGTATCGGATCTCAAACTTATACCCCATAAGCTTCGTCAGCCACTTCCGATATTCCTCAGTAACCATTCGCTGCTCCAGCAAATACTTGAGGCTCATCTGATCAGTAAGCACCAGAAATGGTCGGCCCAGCAAGTATTGCCTCCATTTTTGAACCGCGAGGACTATGGCCATCAGCTCGCTCTCAGACACGGATTTAAGTCGTGCTCTAGCTGATAACACCTGACTGAAGTATGTGATTGGCCTCTGGTCCTACATCAGGACCGCTCCTAGCCCATATCCAGACGCGTCGGACTCTATCACAAATGGCCTGCTAAAATCCGGAAATGGCAACACCGGTACGCTCGTCATAGCTCTCTTCAGGGCCTCAAATGCAGCAATGGCGTCTTCTCCCCAGTGGAAATTGTCCTTCTTTAGCTGCTCTGTCAGAGGCCAAGCAATAGTACTGTAGTGCTTGATGACCTTCTTGTAATAGCCCATCAAGCCTAAGAATCCCCACAACCCCGGCAACGTGGTAGGTCGCGGCCACTCCACCATCGCCGCGATCTTTGAACTCTCCGCCTTTACACCATCAGCTGAGACTATATGACTTAGGTACGCCATGCTCCGATGGCCTAACAAACACTTCTTCCTTCTTCCTGTTGGCGAAAAGCTGATGATGTTGTAACTTATGTAGCATTATCGTCAGGTGCTCCACATGTGCATCCCTGGTCTGACTGTAAACTAGTATGTCGTCGAAGAAGACGAGCACAAATCTCCGTAGGTAAGGCCTGAACACCTTGTTCATCAAGGTCTGGAATGTAGTTGGAGCGTTGGTCAACCCGAAGGGCATGACCAAAAACTCATAATGGCCTTCATGGGTCCTGAAGGACGTCTTCTCAACATCTTCCCCCCTCATTCGGATCTGGTAATAGCCCAATTTCAAGTCGATCTTTGAAAATATCGTGGCCCCATGCAACTCGTCCAATAACTCATCGATCACTGGAATAGGAAACTTCTCCGGTATAGTTTCCTTATTCAGTATCCGATAATCTACACAAAATCTCCAACTTCCATTCTTCTTCACGAGTAGAGCACCGGGCTAGAAAATGGGGTAGTGCTGGGCTGGATTACTCCCGCCTGTAACATCTCCTCTACCATCTTCTCGATTTCCCCCTTCTGAATCTGAGGGTAGCGATAAGGCCTCACACTGATCGGCGCCACAACCTCCTTGAGCACTATGGAATGCTCGTGGTCTCGTGGAGGTGGAAGTCCACGAGGTTCCTAAAAAGCTCCCCAAACTGGTCCAGCACCTGTCATATCTCCGCCGGTATGTCCATCTCTTGGCTCGCTGTCTCCACTGCTAAATCCTGCAACTCTACCAAGAATCCTCCACCCTCCGAATGCAAGGTTCTTGCCATCACCTTTAGGGATGCTTGCGAACGACACAAGCCTGGATCCCCCCTGAAGCATCACCAACTTGCCCCCTGGTACTCGATCTGAAGCAACTTCCAGTTAGTCCCGGTCTCTCCCAAGCTCTGCAGGCATATCATCCGCAAAATAACGTCTGTGCTACCCAAATCAAGTGGTAAAATATCATCTACAATTCTGACCCCTTTGAGGATCAGCACCACGCCATTGCATATTCCCCTCCCACGCTCTATTTGGCCAGTACCCATCATCACCACAAAACTACCCGTGTCCACCAACTCCAACACGTACTGCTCCACAACTCGGTTGGAAATAAAGTTGTGGGTGGCCCCACTATCAGCACCATCACCTCCTGCTCCGATATCTCCCCGATCAACTTCACAGTGTGGTTCGGTGTGAACCCCACTACGGAGTTGAGTGACACCTCCGCTACATCCAAATGGGTGTGCTCCTGCTCCACCTCTGTCTCCTCCAAGGGCTGCTCAGCGTCCTCCTCAACATCTGCATCTCCATCCTCCTCGTGTACCAAGAATACATGTAAAGATCGCTCCTAACATCTATGTTCAGGGCCGTACTTCTCATCACATCAGAAACACAGCCCTTTCGCCTTCTTATTTTCACACTCCGTCTCTGTCATCCTCCGAAAGGCCCACTAGGCTGTGCGACGCTACTCTTCTCCTTGCACGTCTGATTTCCCCCAGTCTGTCCTACGGCTGCTGGCCTCTGCCCTCCTGTCTGGCTTGTGCTACGAAAAGTCGCCCCGCTCCAACATCCCTTCGCTTGCCGCTCAGCTGTGTTCTTATCCTCTGCCATCTGTGCCAACTCCATAACATCCATCAACCCCCTCGGCCGCTGCATACGTAGCTCAGCCCGAATGTCGGACTTAAGCCCCTTCATGAAGCTTCACATCAAAGCTGCCTCCGGATTCCCCCTCACCTGGCCACTGAGCACTTCAAATCGCTCTATGTATTCCTTCACGGTACTCTCTGCTGTAGAGCCAAGAGCTGCTCATACAAGTCACATCCATGGGTATCTCGAAAACGATCCAGTAAGCACTCCTTTAACTCCTCCAAGGATCCGACCTGCCGCCACTGATGTCTCCACTGGTACAATGCAATGGCCTTCCCCTCTAAACAGAGCCCTACCGCCTGCAATTTCTTAGGCTCCGTCAACCCATTCACTTGAAAATACCTCTCCGCCCTGTAAATCCATGCATACGGGTCCTTTTCTTCGAAAACAGGCATCTTCAACTTCTTGATCCTATTCTCCAACCCCAAGTTTCCCTGATTCGCCCTCCCTCTTGGCAAACCAAAATGGAACTGGTGTTGTGCATTTCGTTGGGTCCTCCCTTCATCCCACATTTCTCCTCCTGCGCCGCCATTCTCCCAACATCCTGAAGGGTTTTACAGGTCCTTAGGGCAATAAAATCGATGTCCGGCCTAAGTCGGTCGGACGAAGATATCAAATAAAGCAGCAGAAAATAGCACTTAAAACAGTTATAAGTCTAGCCCTGAAGATATTAACCCTAGCCAAGATCTCTACTATCCCGTGGTTGGGTCCGACCAACACCTAAGGATAGATCTATCTAACATTTACAATTTATAAACGCATCAATATTTAAACTACATACATTTCACTTCGTTTCCGCAGAATACGAAGCGTCGTTTTCAGCAACATCTCTTTGGCCCCCGTGTCGCTTCTCCCGAGCCGTACCTCGTCCTGAGTCGTACCTCGTCCCGAGCCGCACCGCATCCCGAGGCGAACAACACCCTTGTTGCTGAGCCAACCACGCGCCGAAGAAGATTTCACCTTGAGTGGATCCTTCGTTAAGACTTCGGATCCGATCCGAGCTCCTTCGTAGCAATGCTAGTGCCCGAACAGGAGCAAAGAAAAATTTAGGAAGAAAGAGAATAATTTACTTTAAGCTCAGATCCGGGCTTGCTCCCGTTTAATGGAGCTACTCAGATCTGGAGCTTGGGACGAGTTTCAAGGAGGGATGTGGGCCCCTATTTATATAGGCGGCTGACCCTTCCCCTTCACTCCATATCCGATGTGGGACTAAAAGTTTTGGATGAAAAAATTAATTAAAGTTTGTCTTTCACAAAGGCCAAACTTTAACGAATTTTTCTTCCCTCGGCGATGTGCTTCGTAAGTGATACAACCTATCAAATCGAAGAGGGTTGAACGGTGAACGCATAGAAAGAAACTGCACTCCATTCCAAGTTCGTTTGACCCATCAAACGAGCGTCCAAACATAGCCCCAAAAACTAGTTTTTCACAAAAACTGTAGCCGCCATATTAACCACTATGGTTTCAGAATCTGTGGGCCGCCATATTAACCACTCTCGCCTGCAATTGCGGGCGGGCTCCCAGCCCGCTGGGCGGGCGGGTCAGGAGCCTGCCCGCCCAGCTTTGGGCGGGCGGGCCTGCCCCTGGGCTGGGTGCCCAGGGCCAAAACGGGCTTGGGCGCCCAGCCCTTTTGGGACTGGGCTGAACCTCAACTAAGGTCCCCTTTGGCGTTGTTTTGGCTCTAATTTGCACGTTTGGAGTCCGTTTTCGACGTGTTTTGAACCTGCGTTTAGACCGGGACGATCTCATCATCCAGATAACCATTTCCACGCGTTTATTATATTAAATATGCACGTAAACATTTTACAACACATTTAATTTCCTTTGCATCATATGCAAAATTCACACATCTATTATAAAAAATCATTTGCATCAAATACAAATGAACTGAGGGCATACATCTCTCAACATCTTCCACTTGCACTCAGGATCATTTATCCCAAATGCAGAACCTAACTGCAAACTCTTTGCAGTTTTCTGTCTCTTGCATCAAATGCATTTTCTCCCTAATTTCTACATATACTTGACGAAGGTCTCACTCTGCGTAAGACCTTACAGCCTGACCCTACTACAGGTGTGGCTCGAAACCCCAGACGGCAGTGACCACGAGCAGCAGGTGATGTCCCTGTTTCGGTATCATACTTATGTGGTTAACTCATAGACATGAGTATTGTTGGGACCACTCTGACTGTGTCCGTGATAAATACCGCAGTCATAGTCTTTTCGTCAAAACTATGTCGTCTAGTCAAGCCTAGGATATGGTCAACTGTCAACCCTACTAGCTTGAACTTGGTTAGTCTCCATCGATATTTAGTCAAATAATGTTGGACTACTTCCACCATACTCTGGCCAGAGTTTTTACTAAAGATCGAACTAACAAGTGCGACACTAACTCCCTGGACCGGGAGAGACGAATCCTATCTTGGTCATTACTCTCCTCACACGCTTCAAATGTCACCCAACCAAAAACCTTTCAACGGGGCTTTCCCGAGGCTAGATCAGTGATCTAAGTGACACCGTTCACGCACAGGTTCGTACAATCATAGTTTTAGGTTTCGGCCGAAACCGACCGGTATCGGCCGTTTCGGATCGGTTTCGGAGGGGACCGGTCCGAAACCACACGTTACTTCTCGGTTTCGGCCGTATCGGTCGGGTTTCGGCCGTATCGTCCGGAGTTTCGGCCTTATCGGCCGGGGTTTCGGCCGTATCGGCCGATACCGGCCGAAACTTGTCCGAAACTGACTGAAACTAAAAAAATGAAAACAAGGAGGAGGAGGAAACATCACCAAAATCCAGAAAAAGAAGAAGAAACGAAGAGATGGACGTACCTCACGGTCGCCCGCCTCCCGCCGCATCCCCGAAGAAGCCCGCCTCCTGCAATTTGATGTCTTACATAGTAGCATATTCTAGCATTTAATTTAAATTTTGTTTGCACGGTGCAAGTGCAGTTGTCCAACACATGCTAGCATTTATTAAGAAGTTTGACCTTTTGAGTGAGCTGGCCACTAAAGGCTTTCCATTTAATTACAAGCTTGACATTCAGCCACTACAGGTTTTCCATTTATTTACAAACTTATCATTTTCAGCCACCAAACCCTTCCATTTATTCAAAAGCTTGCCATTCTCATTTATTTTCAATCCTGTTGATCAAAAAAATGTAATATATCTAGCATAATACTTTTAACAAAATGTGTAACTAGTAAAAAAGTATTTGTGCTAATATTTGATAATATTTGATAGTATTTAATAGAGTTTTAAGTATCTGAAACTACCGATACCAACGAAACGAAACTACCGTCCGAACCCACCGAAACGGACGATACCGATACCGAAACCTAAATTTTGGGAAGAGCGAAACCGAGACCGAAACCGAGACCTAAAACCTTGCGTACAATGACCTCAAGTCAAAAGACCAACTTGCCTATCATCACTAAGAGTTATCATTGACAGATTGGTCAATATAAACCATATGATAACTCTCGTTGGGTCGTTCAGTGAACTCATTCTCCAATGAGCACCTGTGTCTCGTCTCCAACTTCGCCAAGTTGAACGACCATAAGATCATCGTCACCACTCCATGGTGAAGACTAAGACACAATGGTCTATCCAATGTTTCGATATCCTATTCTCGAAACATTTATGACCACGAACGATTTTAGACTTATGCTACTAACGGTTAAACAATTCTCCATGATCGAAATCCTCATTTCGATACTTGTTTAACCTCGCATTAAGTCTTAGGACTTTGCCTAAGTTCTAATGTCGACTACATTTTAATTAACTTAGATAAATTCTTATCATACAGCTTACTGTAATTTTGAACAAGATATTTGTACACTTACATAAAGATGAATTGCCTCAAGTTCGAGTGCATACCTATCTCCCAAAAGCTTTCACCTGCACTCAGACCCATTAATCCCGGTATCTCATACGGCATTACACATAAGTCTCTCTAGACTTTATGTGGCGGAGCCTTCGTGAGTGAATCTGCTAAACCGTCTTTAGTTATAGACTTAAGAAGTTTTTATGTTCATGTTAGACCACACATTGAATCTCATCCAAATAATTTCCTTAATCTCTTGGAATCCATAATTAATGTCTTGCCATGATCTCATCCAGCTCATCGTACCTTACGAGAATAATCCAAATAAGTTACTGGTCATTTAGACGGTTCATAATCATTTCTGATAAAGTGTCAAACTCTTTGATCACTTTGTCAAAACATATGTTCCGGCTCCTTGATGCATCGCATTAAATTCGCTCCCACTAACCTTGAAAACTCTCTGGCCGATTCATATAAGTTCGTTCTTCTAAATCATATTTAGAAAACAGACTATACATGAATGCTCCAGTTTTCATGGTCATCATGAGCATTTACATCAAGTTTGGTCCGAGTAGATCTGCACACATCTGCTGGCGAGACAGTTTCATCATAATCCGTTTATAGGAGTTAGGATGATAACCGTTCACAACCAATATAAGTTGTACTTTACTATTTTATTTCTGCACCAATATTCTGTCTTGAAGATTACTTGCAACCAATAAGAAACACTTTCTTTGGACACATATATTAAAGTCCATACTTAATTTACATGCACGGACCCTTTTCGGGTTGCATCAAGCCATATCTTAGAGTCACTACTCCGAATAGCATCTTGGAAGTTGTCTTGGCCATCATCAACTATGATGTCTTACTCGACTCTTCGTCTCACGAGACTCGAGTAATTCTTTAACTTCCTAACGATTGATTTAATGAATATCTTATTGATAAGGTCCTCATAGAACCTTATCAAAAACCTAGGCATTAATATCTGGGACTGAACCCAGAGGGAGGATTGTAACTCAGAGTCACTTGCCATACATCGCACCATGTCTAACAAAGTGCGATTCATGCTCTCCAACACACCGATGTGTTAAGAGACTTGACCTGAGAGAAAATCACATTTTCTTTTAATTATGCAAGAATATATAGCTAAGTATTCGAATCTTCGATCTGATCGAAGTAGTCCAAATACTTCTGTTATTGGGTTATCTATTTTATCACACTTGTGTTTCAGTAAGAACACGTGTCGTAATAAAATAAGAACTTATCCTGGCTAACTTAGACTTGGGTCCAGGTACATCCGTGTCTACGAGACTACGAGTTCACAAACTCATTTTCCTACTGTCTTACAGATGGAATTTCGGCCATCATACCTTTTAGACAAGATTCACAAGTGTCTATTGACTCATAATACGAGAGGTCAGACCCCTCTTTATGTGACTTGTGAAGCTTAGTCTCTTCAGTACGGCCTAGTCTATTTTGCCATATAAGTTTTGCTATTATCTTGCGTATTCATGTATTAGCATTTAATACATTATTGTTATACAAATTTCTCATAGGATATTATGTTTGAGATTCCATTGGTAAACATAGAACTAGCCTAATTTAGCATATGTTCAATTTTAAATGTAAATATAATGGCTTTATCTAACTATATCCTCCCACTAATTTTGCGATCATTTTAGCCATTATAATGAACGATTTAATTAAATTAAATCAAATGGGAAAGAGATCCAACCACCCTGAGCCTCACAACCTTGAGTGTGCTTAACAAATTACTTGACTCTATGATTGGTAGATGACTCTTCATCAATCATATCATATATGATTCCCTTATTGATTTTTACCTCTAGCCACTTATGATCATGAGTGTGCTCATCCAAATCACAATAACTAGTCTAGTCGGACCCTTGTTTTTGTGTCTAGCCTAACTTACGCCGACGCTTGGTGTATGGACACGACGCGACGGTTTGAGTTAAGTTTAGACTACATCTCATGTAATGAGAAGTTGGTTTCCATAAAGTAACTATGACATAGCTTAAGTGTGTTCAACAACTATAACACAGAACCTATAGTTGCCAACCTCTAAAACAAAGAGGGTTACGGCTAACCTTGAAGAAGATTTTTAACGTAATGAACTAGATGTAATCGACGGTGTCACATAATCATAACTCGCATCCTTGCGGTCCAGCAGAACGCGGCCAGGGATTTGGCTAGGCCAGGATCATTATCCCCAGTGGAACTAGGGTGATCCACAATACCAGTCAAAAACACTAGACCGGATCATGATACATTGAAGGAAACTAATTATTCATACGTGTGCCATCGATTAGAATTGTCTTCATTAAAACTAGTTAATCATATCAACTAGTTGAATCCTAAAATTCGAAATTTCAAGGATTGTTTAATAAGTTTTATTAATGTCCTTATCAATTATAAGGATTATTATGGTGCTATCTCAATCATGTATTATGCATTTAAAATTCAAGTTGCAACAATTTAAATCATAACTTTTGTTCAAAATTATTGTTAAAACAATTAAAATAATAATTATCGAGAGGGCTACCCTAAATAAGAATTTAATTTGTTGCAACAATTTTTAAATCATAGCATGTCCAAAAAAATATCTTATAATTTTCTGAAAGGTTTTTAATGGCTATCCTAATAGTTTTTTCTTGAATTATCACATAATCAATAACTAATATAACCATTAAAAATAGCAACTAAACATTTTAGCGTGATAACAAAGCAATTAAAATTTATCTCATAAAATTTTCTTGCTAAACATGTAACCTAAAATTTATCGCATAAGTTTAGGTTACATCAAAAATTATCACATAATTTTAAAGATTTAATTTTAAAATAAAATTAAATCTAATTTTCAAAAAACAATTTTCGAAAATAAAATCATTGCTTTTGAAAACGACAATTTATATAGTTTAAATAAAACCTCCATCTGATGGAGAAACATGTATCATATACTTTTATAAATGCAAATCATAGATTAAGTAAACGTGCTCTGATACCAATGAAGGGTTTTATGGGTCCTTAGGGCAATAAAATCGACGCCCGGCCTAAGTCGGTCGGACGAATATATCAAATAAAGCAGCGAAAAATAGCACTTAAAACAGTTTTAAGTCTAGCCCTGAAGATATTAACCCTAGCCAAGATCTCTACTATCCCGGAGTTGGGTCCGACCAACCCCTAAGGATAGATCTATCTAACATTTGCAATTTATTAACGCATAAATATTTAAACTACATATCTTTCACTTCGTTTTCGCAGAATACGAAGCGTCGTTTTCAGCAACATTTCTTTGGCCACCGCGTCGCTTCTCCCAAGCCGAACCGCGTCCTGAGCCGCACCTCGTCCCGAGCCGAACCGCTTTCCAAACCGCACCGCATCCCAAGGCGAGCAACACTCTTGTCGCCGAGCCAACCACGCGGCGAAGAAGATTTCACCTTGAATGGATCCTTCGTCAAGACTTCGGATCTGATCCGAGCTCCTTTGCAGCTTTGCTAGAGCCCGAACAGGAGCAAGGAAGAATTTAGAGAGAGAATAATTTACTTTAAGCTCAAATCTGGGCTTGCTCACGTTTAATGGAGCTACTCAGATCTGGAGCTTGAAATGAGTTTCAAGAAGGAGAGTATGGCCCTATTTTTATAGGCGGTTGACCCCCTTCCATTCACTCTATACCCGATGTGGGACTAAAGTTTTGGAGGAAACAAATTAATTAAAGTTTGCCTTTCACAAAGGCCAAACTTTAGCGAATTTTTTCTCCCCCACAGTTGAGTTTCGCAAGTGATACAACATATCAAATCGAAGAGGGTTGAACGGTGAACGCGTAAGAAGAAACAGCACTACATTCCAAGTTCGTTTGACCTCTCAAACGAGCGTCCAAACATAGCCCAAAAACAAGTTTTTCGCAAAAACTGCAGCCGCCATATTAACCACGAGGGTTTCAGAATCTGTGGGCCCCACCGTGGGGCCCACAGGCTTCGCGGGCGCGTGCTGCGGGCTGGGCGCCCGCCCGCACGCGCGGGCAGGTCCCAGCCCGCCTGGGTGAGGAGCCCGCCCGCAAGTACGGGCGGGCCCCCAGCCTGCTGGGCGGGTGGGTCAGGAGCTCACCATGTTGGGCGGGTTAGGCAAGCGTACCCGCCCCTGGGCTGGGTGCCCTGGCCCAAAACTGTCCTGGGCGCCCAGCCCAGTTGGGCTGGTGCGCCCAGCCCTTTTGGGACTGGGCTGAACCTCAACTAAAGGTCCACTTTAGCGCTGTTTTGGCTCTAATTTGCACGTTTGGAGTCCGTTTTTGACGCAGTTTGAACCTGCGCTTAGACCGGGACGATCATGTCATCCAGGTAACCATTTCCACGCGTTTATTATATTAAATATGCACGTAAACATTTTACGACACATTTAATTCCCTTTGCATCATATGCAAAATTCTCACATCTATTTAAAAAATCATTTACATCAAATACAAATGAACTGAGGGCATACATCCCTCAACACCTCCATCATCCACAACTGGTCCTCGGTGCTCCCAAGGGTTACCCCCAAGGATCTCCATGTCCTCATCCTTATTGTCGGGCTCCCATTGGAGGCCCATCCCTTCCGAAACGGTTCGCCAGCGTCCACGGTCCTTAAGGATGATCTTCAGGGTGCTCGGTTGCGAAATGAGAATGCGGCAGGCCTTGACGAGCACCTGAACCCGTTCCTGGGGGACTGTTGCAGCCCCCACCCATGCCCTGGGGCTGCTGCGCCCCTCCCTGGGTGTCGTGCGGCTCCCAGGAGTCATCAAGGGGTCTGCGCGACCGCCAGGATGGTCTGGGGTGCCGCGCGGCCCCCAGGATGGTCCCTGGGAGTCTACTCTGATCGAAAACAAATCAGTGGGGCCATGCCGGTACGACAGAATATGCGTTAGAAAGGGAAATCCATCCCCTCTTATAGTCAAAAATCAAAACCCGGGCCGAACTTCTAAAAACCTACTTGCCCGCTTCCATAGAACAATATCGTGGCAATGTAGACCTAAGTGGGTTTATTGGATCCTGGGGAACCATCACAAGTACGACCGGTCTATAGAACGAGAATGTCGTGTCGTGTCGCGCGGCCCCCAGGATGATCCTGGGGATCCGCACTGCCCCCAGGGTTGCTCCTGGGGCTGCGCAAAAGGTCCAGAGGGGCAGTCGCCCCCCCAATGAGGGTTAGGGTGCCGACGGCCTTCTCCCGGTGCCTCGCTCCGTCCGGATCTGCTCCCTCGTGATCTTCGACGTCTTCCCCAGTTGTCTCCTCGCCCAAGATTACGAGCTTGCTCTTCCCCTTGTCCAAAGATGATTCCTTTGGCCCTAGATCTGAAGAATGTATAACAAAGTAACCATTTTTGGACTCATCTTGCTCGCGACGAAGGTTGCCTTGATTCTCTATACACGTCTTCATCATTGTCGTGAGAGCGGAGACCTCCCCCTTGACGGAGTCGATCTTCTTATCCATGGCATCAACCTTCACATCCTTGGCATCCATCTTCTCCTTTAGGGCATCGATCTCCCCCACCTTTTTCTCTAGATCTTCCATGTTGGAACTTGCTCTCGTAGCCACCATGTCGGATCTTTGCTCTGATACCAATTTGATAGTATTTAGGGCTGAAATTTGGGAATTTTTATTGAAATCAAAGAGGAATACAAGATGAACGACCCCTTTCGAGCGGGAGCCGACCCTCCACAATAGATCTACGACAACTACTACTAACTCACTAGATCTATGAACTACCACTCTAAAACTAGGGTTTATCACTCAAAATTCGCATGCTAACAAATGACGGCTGCCCTAAACATATATAAGAGCAGATCTAGTCATTAAAGGAAAATTAGTAAATCAGCCCAAAACTTTCCAAAAATGGAAATTGCTAAGTCGGTTCAAAACCTTCCAAAACTGTCTGACGACTAATTCTGCTCCATTGATCTCGCCTTGCATCTTCTCCGCTGATACGTAATGATATTATCAGTCTGTGTCATTCCATGTCTCATGTTTGTGTTGTCCATGCTTCTTTGAGGTAGAAGTTCTAAAAAGTAAATCAAATATGTGTAAACCCCCCATCGTCAGGTAACACCATTAACAAAAACTGATACATAACTATTTGATGAAATTCAACTTTCATTTAAGGATGAAGTGCTTCACTTCTACTATAGAATGAAAACGGATAAAAGATGTCAACAAAGTAAAGACCAAATGAAACCAATGCAAGGTTTTACTAGTGAAACATTTTTACCAATAAAATCCTAACAAAGTTAAAAGAAGATTTAAAGGTGTGTATGCACTAGAATATTTGCGATTATAACAAGATAGTGATGCTTTGTTCCAAAAATCTTTGATAAGACAACTAAAACCTTACATTACGAGGCAACTTCTTGCTCTATCTTTCCAACTTATTACATTAAGAAAGCCAAATGCTTAATCTACATACACTCCAATGACGAGATGCTCTATAATTCCCTTCAAAATTCAAAACTTCATTACCCCTTATGAACAATATAGGGGTAGAGTTTGCCCACTCATGACTCTGGTGTGGCTGCCAATCTCGTCATTAAACTTAGAAGGCTCAGAAGATGGCTTTCTCAGTGGGAGAGGGCTGATTTTGAAAAATATGAAAAAACAATGTTGGATGCCGTGAAGAAAGTTTAGGAAACTAGGAACCTCTCTCCCCTAGCATTTAGGAATCTTAAAACATATCATACTAGGTTGTATGATATTTTAAAAAAAAGTGTGTGTGTGGAAACATAGATCCTGAGTCATATGATCCAAAGAGGCTAATAACATAAGCGGTTAACTTGAGAATGAAGAGTCTGCTTACCTCTATTTCAGGCTGCAGTTTCGCTTCTCATGAGGTGACTATCAAGGAAGCCTTCTGCTCACTAAATGAGAGTCATAGGAAGGACATTGGGTGTAAAAGGGGTCTTCGGCAGGGTGATCCCTTTTCCCCTCTCATATTCCAACATGTATTGTAGGTTTAACTAAGGGTCTAGGAGTGTCTCTACATTTAAACTCCTTTGTTAACTTATAATGCACAGATGAGCCACTAATCTTCGGGGGTTGTGATTTTGGGCATGCCACCACGATCAAATTGATCATTTATAACTTTGAAATGCGGTCTAGTCTTAAAAGCAATTTCGTGAGAGTTCTATCATCTTCAACCATATCATTAGCTACAAGAGGTTATAGCCAAATTATTTGGCTCCCCCCAAAAAGGAACTCCACATCACTTATCAGGGACTAACAATCTGCCTTGAAAAATTCAACAAAGCGGGAATCCTGAACGAGCAGTAGCTAACCTTCAGGGTTGGATAGGTAAAGCTTTGTCCATATGGGACGGCTTACTCTTATCAATGTGCCGCTGACAACCACACCCCTTTATTACCTCTCTTCGACATGCCTGCTTAGGTCACAAGAAAGATTGACGGTATTAAATGAAAGTTCTTTTGGGCCGGTGCCTCTCCATATTAATCTGGATACTACTTGGTCGATGGGGTCAGGCATGATGATCAAAAGAAGAGGACGGGCTTGGGGTCCTCAACCTTAGACACAAACATTGCAGTGCTCACTAAATGACGGTGGAAGTATGCCACTGAATACAATAGCCTCCGTGCATATATTGGCACACAAATATGGACCTCGTAAAGAGATTGTTTTAGCAAAATCAGAAACTCCTCCGGCATTTTGGTTTTTTTTTTCAAAAGCATTCCTAAGATCAAAAAAGGCTCATGCGTTTGAGGATTTGCATTGGTGGTGAAATAAAAGCCAACTTCTAGACAGAAAAGTAATGTAGACATACACCGATGTGCCAATTGTTTCCCACATTGTTTAACATGTATTCCGATTAAGATGCATTAACGGCTAAAATATTGAAATGGGGTCGGTAAAGACCTAGGTTTTGCAAATCGTTGACATGCTTGAAAATATGGTTAAGATGGAACTATAGCTATCATGGCCGATCTCCAGCCAACTACAGGGCTACGTGAAAATCTAGTTTGGCAAGTGGATAATAATCATAATTTTTCAATCAAATGTATATATAACATGTTCAGCTTTGAGGGCGCATTGCCGACTGGCCAGTAGAATTTGGTGTGTCAAGCCCCCTCAAAGTGTGTCCGTCATTTGGCTATCTTGCAAGGATGCCATTGTTAGATCCGTGCGCGGCTAAAGAGGAGAGGAAATTACTGTGCGCACAACAAGTCATGGAGAAATTACTTTGCGCACAACAAGTCATGGAGAAATTACTTTGCGCACCACAAGGAGGGTTTTTCTATTTAAACTAGGGCTAGCCGTCATTTGTATGGATGCTTGATATTTGAGATAGTCTCCATTGAGCGTCCTAGGAGTAGTTATTAGATTAAACGAGTGCGGACGTCCTCTTCGGCGTCTTGGGAGGAGAATACACCTTTTTTGTATTCAATTATCTAGTTCTTGGCTACTTTTATCTATAAAAATCATCTTTTTATCTTGGTTCCTAACAATTTGGTATCAGAGCCAGGTTTCGATCCTGGGACCTGTGGGTTATGGGCCCACCACGCTTCCATGCACCACCTTGAGGACAAGGTGGATTTTCAGGGGCGGAGTAATGTTAGATCCGTGCGCGGCTAAAGAGGGGAGGAAATTACTTTGCGCACAACAAGTCATGGAGAAATTACTTTGCGCACAACAAGTCATGGAGAAATTACTTTGCGCACCACAAGGAGGGTTTTTCTATTTAAACTAGGGCCAGCCGTCATTTGTATGGATGCTTGATATTTGAGATAGTCTCTATTGAGCGTCCTAGGAGTAGTTATTAGATTAAACGAGTGCGGACGTCCTCTTCGGCGTCTTGGGAGGAGAATACACCTTTTTTGTATTCAATTATCTAGTTCTTGGCTACTTTTATCGATAAAAATCATCTTTTTATCTTGGTTCCTAACAATTAATGTTAGATCCGTGCGCGGCTAAAGAGTGGAGGAAATTACTTTGCGCACAACAAGTCATGGAGAAATTACTTTGCGCACAAGTCATGGAGAAATTACTTTGCGCACCACAAGGAGGGTTTTTCTATTTAAACTAGGGCTAGCCGTCATTTGTATTCATGCTTAACATTGGAGAGAATTCTATTGAGCGTCCTAGGAGTAGTTCTAGATCTAGACGAGTGCGGACGTCCTCTAGGCGTCTTGGGAGGAGGGCACACCTCTTTTGTGCTCAAATATCTTGTTCTTCTTTATTATTTTGCTATAAAAATCGGATCTTTGGTTGGTTCCTAACAATTTGGTATCAGAGCGCGTGACGATCCATGGCGAGAATTGAAGGGGTAAAGAAATCGGTTGACGATTTGGTGGAATACATCGAGCACATGAAGGCAAGACAAGCAAAGAACGACGAGCAATTTGCAAAAATCATGGAGCTATTGACGGCGCGCATCCACGACGGCAAAAACCCTAATTTTGGGCAAAAGACGTCACCTTTGGAGGAGAAAATCCCAAATCTAGAAATTTCAGATCTGAAATTTTCAGATCTAGATCTGAAATTTTCAGATCCAGATCTGAAGGCGACGGAGGAAGACGAGAAAATTTTTAGATCTGAAAATTTCAGATTTGAATCTGATGGCGATAAAAATCCAGATTTAAAGGCGGCGGCGGAAGACGAGGACGAGCCCCCAAGGCGAGCAAACCCTAGCCGTCGTCTCAAAAAGACGGCAACGCCCCCTGCAGAAATTCTGCAGGGCCGGCCAGCCCTGCAGAAATTCTGCAGGAGCCACAGTAGGCCTGCAGAAATTCTGCAGGGCCCTGCAGCAATTCTGCAAGGCCCTGCAGGTCTGCGCAAAAATTCTGCAGAATTTCTGCAGGAATCTGCAGAATTTCTGCAGGAAATCTGCAGGAAATCTGCAGAATTCTGCAGGAAATCTGCAGCATTTCTGCAGAAATCCTGCAAAATTCTGCAGAGGCCATGCAGAATTTCTGCAGGGCCCTGCAGGCCTGCAGAAATTCTGCAGCGGCCCTGCAGGCCTGCAGATTTTCTGCAGGGGCCCTGCAGGCCCCGGCAGGGGCCCAGGAGCTCCTACAGGGCCTCTGTTGGGCTCTGCAAGGCCCGACAGCCCCTTCAGCACCGACGACGGGCCCTCCGATGCAGTGGACAGCGATTTTTTGACTTCCTGAGCCCAATACAGCGAACATTCGAGCTTCCGGAAGGGCGACGTGGGCCCCAAGGCTCTTGGTTTTCAGTTCAAAGTCATTCAGAACGCCAGCATCTCAGTTTAGGCTATAGATGGCCTTCAGATCTGACTGGTGGTGACCGTGGCTTTCGTCTGGACGTTGATGAAGGTGGTGGAGACCTATCTCATCCTTTCGATCCGGGAGGAGACTTGCAGTACGTGGAATGGATGGCACACACACTCCATGCACCACCTTGAGGACAAGGTGGATTTTCAGGGGCGGAGCAATGTTAGATCCGTGCGCGGCTAAAGAGGGGAGGAAATTACTTTGCGCACAACAAGTCATGGAGAAATTACTTTGCGCACAACAAGTCATGTAGAAATTACTTTGCGCACCACAAGGAGGGTTTTTCTATTTAAACTAGGGCTAGCCGTCATTTGTATTCATGCTTAACATTGGAGAGAATTCTATTGAGCGTCCTAGGAGTAGTTCTAGATCTAGACGAGTGCGGACGTCCTCTAGGCGTCTTGGGAGGAGGGCACACCTCTTTTGTGCTCAAATATCTTGTTCTTCTTTATTATTTTGCTATAAAAATCGGATCTTTGGTTGGTTCATAACAGCCATCTAAACATGGGATAATCTCAATCATCGGCAATGTCATGGGCCCAATAAATATGTTCCTTTGTTGTTCCGAAGCTAAATTAGTGAACCATCTTTTCCTACATTGCAAGGTGACTAGCTTGTGGGAAACTTTTTTTCCAGTTTAGGATTTCCAATATCTAGGTATTTTGGGAAGAGCATTGGAAGCGTCTAGTTGTAGTGTTTATAATGAATGGCATCCTCTTTGACATGATTTTCATTACTGTATGCTGGGTGGCATGGAGGGAGTAGACTCATAGAATTTTTCATGATGATGGTTGTTCATTGTCCCATATTAATCATATACTTGTGATTTCTACCTTTGGCCACATTTACCGCATGAAGAGGCTCATTCAAATGGTGCCTTTTCATGCCTCCAATGGCTGATAATGATGCATCAGTGGCAACCGATTTCAGTGGCAAGTGGTTCCTTCTTCCCCCATGGTTAACTCTTAAACGACATGCATGAGTGACCTTTTGTGTGTTTTGATGATGTAACAGGGCTTAGCTTTTGTGGTGTTATTTTGTATTTATGGATATTTCCATGTTCTTGGTTGGTTTGTGTATGGTTAGTGGTTTTATTCTACCATTTGTATTTGTTTCATAATCATGTTGAAGACACTAAGCGACACCTAGACATCACTTATATAGCTAGGTTAAAAAAGAAAGAAAATATATCTCAATGTTAGTCGTGTCTCTTTCCATCATCGACTGCCCTCTTACCCATCACTGTTATCGATGGTGGCATTCTTGCTTCCTTCGCTTGATGCCACCATCGATTACCGTCCTTAGGTCGAAAAGAAGAGATCTGAGAAAGAATGGGGCCCAACGACAAAGAAAGGCCAGCTAATGCCGGTGATAAAGGGGGTGGTATCCGAGGTAAGTTGTTATTTTTATTATATTTGGCAACCGGTGCCTAATGATGGCACCTTAAGGCCAAGCAAGCATCTTAGGGCCGCCTCTGCCTAGGCAACTATCTTTTAAAACATAATTTCATTAAATTTTTATTATAAAAAACAGGAAGTCTCTTGACTCGTCATCCTTATTCTTAAAATACAAAGAGGGAATACTCCTATAAAATATGAGAAGTCTATTCCTAATGCATGTGGTTACATATGCTGCTTTAGAAAAAGATGTCATGTACCTTAAATTTTTGTAAGTTACGAACTATTAAGATAGTATGTTTTTAATTTAGAATTAGTTTAGAGACAAGATATGTAACTCTTAGTTTTAAATTTAGAGTGAAATATGAGTTGTACTTATAGTTTTTAGTTATAAAATTAGAGTTAAATATGAGTTATACTCTTAATTGTATCCGTGTTGTATTTTTCAATACAAACAACACCATGGTTGGTATTGAGTCACTCCCAATATAAGTTTTGATGATGAACAAATATATTTGTTGTGCTAACATCATGAACATAGAAACAAAAAGAAAAACACAGCTTAAGTGATGGTGTTCAAGGCAAAGAAACGAAGGAAGTGAGTATATTCATGACAATGACTTGAAGATCATCAAAGTATACATCATGAAAAAAACAAGGCAAATTTGTATTTTGATGTATTTATTTTTCTTGTCATAGATTATCTTGTTAAAGCCTTGAAGAAACATCTCAGTACACTTGGGAAACCTTAGAAAATGATTAGAATTAATTTGGTATAATCTTATATCATTTTCCCAAGTTTCTGGTCAATTTTGTGTGTTTGACGTTATTAGTCGTCCAATATTATAGCCCAAGTCAACTAATAACAACCTAAAACTGTATGTATCAGACATATCAGGTTAGTCGACCAGTGTTATCCAATTAGTCGACTAACGACAACATTAGTCAACTAATAGTTAAACACCAGTCGGACTAATGTTAAACAGAAACTTTTGATTATTTCTGACATGTCAGGTTAGTCGACCAGTGATATACAATTAGTCGACTAAAGACATTACTATACAATTAGTCGAATAACGATATTACTGTTGTAAAAATAGGATTTACATAACTAGCCGTTTTATAGTCGTTTTAAGGGCATTTTGGGATTCTCTTTTATATATTTTCATGTCTATAAATAGATGAATTCTTGGTAATTTTTACAAGAAGAGTTTTTAATAAAAAAATTAGGATTTTGACGGTTTTCTTTATTTTTAAGAAAAAGAAAAATCCTTACTTGGCCAGTATACCCTCAGGCTTTCATCTTCTTCCTTTAGCCAAAATTTTTAGATTTCTATTCCCCTGATTTCTAAATACTAAGAATAAAAATTCTATCACCCTCATAGACACATTACAACTCAGGGCTATATGATATTGTACTTAATCGAAAAAAGGTTAAGTATTCTCTCAAGGCTTGTTTGGGAGAAAGATAAAGTTTTTACTCTCGAGGTTGTTCGAGAGTGTTTGTTCTTAGCATCGGGCTGTGGTGCTAAACTTATTCGTGAGGTTGTTCAAGAGGGTTAGTTTTTAGCACCGAGTTGTGATGTAAAGGGGTTTATACTATTCTTACATGTTTACAAGTGAATAGTTGAACTCTACTTGGGAACTGGACGTAGGTTGGAAAGATCAAACCAATATAAAATTGTTGTGCCTTCCGATTAACCTCTATTTACTTGCAATTTTTTTATTTCTGATGCATATTTTCCCATCGTTGCAAGTGTTTTTGTTGATTAAGAATCTAACATTGGTAACTCAATTAAATTTCTTAAGTAGAATTTTAAATATTATTCACCCTCTAGTGTTTCTACTGGCTATCCATAGAATTCCAACACACTAATATCTTAGTTTGAGGTGTGGTCTTTAGTCTTAATAAGATTTTTTTTATTTCTTTATTTTTAACATGTTATCAGAGTCACATCTGAGGTTTCTGTTCTCCTTCTCTTTCTTCTTTCTACTTCTAAATTATAATGATCTTTTGATATTTAAAAAACTTCTTCAATCCCTTGTTCCTAACCCTATATTGTGGAACCAAAAATCCTAACCTTTAATTTTTTCCTTCCCTCCAAAAAATGTTAGAAAGAAAAAAGTTATTGTATCATTATAGTAACCGTTATCATACTGTTACAGTATCGAACAAAAAAGAAAATAAAAATAAAAAAATAAAGTAATGGCATAATTTGGTTCAATTTTGCTTTAGTGATTTTTAGAAAAAGAGTTTATTTATTAGAAGATTTGGATGATTTAATTTTGGCTTCCAAGACTTGGAGACTATATTTGGTTTTGTTTAGTTTTCAAGATTTTAAAAAGCAAATTTGGTTTGGTTTTTAGAATTTGAAAAACTCCTCATGCAAATATGTCAGCTTTCACATCCTCCTTTAATACAGGCTTCATAAAATTATCATCGTTATCGTTGTCATTGTCGGTAATATGTTCATTCGTTGGTTAGCATTAGTTGATTGACAACTTGGTAAAAGTCTTTGGTTACTTGAAAGTAGCTGAAAATTTGGAAACAGTTTTTGGTTTATTTTTTGGTTTCAATCACTGAAATTGTCTTATTGCTTCTCCTTGTGGTCCTTTTTTTGTGTTAAGCTGCAAAACCTTACCATCTTCAAAATAATCTAGACATTGTTGATCTCGTCGTTATCAT